>RPOG01006797.1:0-21702 GCA_008086565.1 Thalassoma bifasciatum
CAAATAAAAGAAATGAAACACACAAAATGAAAATGTATGAGTCACTACAGACACTTGAGAGATACTTGCCAATAATTTCACACAGAAAAAATAACAGGAACATATAAATATATTTTCATATATTTGGTTGAGCCACCTGACATTTTTGGGTGCTCAAATTAAAAATACTAAAAAATAATGAACCTAAAAACTTTGAAATCTTGGTCAACTACTGAAATCTGTTCGAAAACATAATTCTTCACTCAGAAATATGTTTTTATCCATTTTCAAAGAACTTTTAAAAACACGTTTTTAGACCCTCTTTTTGTCATTGACCCATAAATCTAAATGGTCGGTCGAACATGCTCAGAAAAACCCAGACAATTTGGGGATTTCTGAATATTAGATAATTCACACCAAACAAAGAGGACGTGTCTGGGGAAAGGAGGTTGTTATGTCACCGTGGCTGTTTCCAGTCTGAACTCCTGGTTGTGATTTCTGTTTGATTTGCTGCGTTTCTGCTCGTCCCTCACATAAAGCTGTGGTTGTAATATCGAGTCCTGGAAACACGCCAGCGTTCCTTCTCTCACAAATCCCCTCAGAGCCGACAGCGCGGTGTTTCTCCATCTATACCATCGTTATTATCTGCACGTCTCCACCCTCTGCTCCCTGGATTTGTTCAAACTGTTTCTTTGTTGACAAAGTATGTTCGAGTATCAGGGCTGAAGCTTCTTCTGTTTAAGTGTTTTTCAATGTTCAGTCTCTGTTTCCAGAGCTTTGTTCATCACTTCTTCAGGTTTTTAGGAAAAAAGGAGCATCTCTAAGAAGAAACAGTTCTGAGCGTCCTGATGATCAAAAAGACTGTAAATGTTCTCAGATCTTTGCAGGAGGTTGTTGGTTTGGATATCATTAAAAACAGTGACCAAAGCAGCATCAATAAGATGAAACAGAAATCCTCATTAAAGGAAAGTTCTGTGAGAAATTCAGCTGCTTGAAAAGAATCTGAATCTTTGCACCAGAACACCAAGAACGGGGAGAAACTTCTGGAGAATTGTATTACATTAAGACACTATTTCATCATTTATCTCATACTTAAGACTTTATTTGACTTCAATCACGTACATGACGACTTGTTTTGTCTCTAATTCCCTGGAAAAACATCTTTTATTCCACTGGACTCTTTGCATTCCAACTTTTTCAACTTGAATCTCATGAAACAAATACTTTTTACAACATTAATCTCTTTTATTCCAACTTTCTTGGAACTTTAAGTTTGACAAACATTACAACTTTTTTCAACTTAAACCTCAAACACTGAAACTTCATTTTGTCCTTATCTTCACATATTAGTCATATTGTGAGCTTGGATGTTATGCATTGAAACTCTTTTGCAACTTCGATTTTGTTAATTTGAGACTTTTGGACCTTTTGGTATCTTGTTTTCCAACTTTGAATTTGTTTTTTGATTTTTTTTTGTCGTTCATCTCACAAGTTATTATTCTTTGACTTTATCCTCGTTCACTGAAACTTTTGGGAGGCTTTATTTCGCTATGTAAAGAATTATTTTGGACTAAAATCTAGTATTTTTTCTTATATTTCACCTGTGATGTGCACATGGGCATGTATTATGACTCTCAAAAACGACACTTAAGACCTTATTTTGGCTCTAAAAGACAAGATTTAAGCCCTGATTTTGGCACCAAAAGACAACAATGTAGCCCATATTTTGGCTCCAAAGGTGACACTTCAGCCCGTATTTTGGCTCTAAAAGACAAAATTTTGGCCAATATTGTGGCGCGCGAAGACGACATTTTATGATGTATTTTGGCTCCCCAAGATGACACTTTAGCCCATATTTTGTCTTCAAAAGAAAACTCTTTAGCTCTTAATTTGGCTCCCAAAGACAACTCTTTGACCATTATTTTGGCTCCCAAGCTCGACACTTAAGCCCATATTTTGGCTCCCAAAGACGATACTTAAGCCCATATATTGGCTCCCAAAGACGACACTTCAGCCTATATCTTGGCTCTAAAAGACAAAATTTCAGCCCGTATTTTGGCTCCCAAAGATGACACTTAAGCCCATATTTTGGCTCCCAAAGACGACACTTAAGCCCGTATTTTGTCTTCAAAAGAAAACTCTTTAGCTCTTAATTTGGCTCCCAAAGACAACTCTTTGACCATTATTTTGGCTCCCAAGGTCGACACTTAAGCCCATATTTTGGCTCCCATAGACGATACATAAGCCCTTATTTTGGCTCCCAGAGATGATTCTTAAGTCCATATATTGGCTCCCAAAGATGACACTTCAGCCTGTATTTTCGCCCTAAAACACAAAATTTGGCCAATACTTTTGCCCACAAAGACGACATTTTATGATGTATAATGGCTCCCAAAGATGATACTTCAGCCCATATTTTGGCTCCCAAAGACGACACTTCAGCCTGTATTTTGGCCCTAAAACACAAAATTTGGCCAATATTTTTGCCCGCAAAGACGACATTTTATGATGTATAATGGCTCCCAAAGACGACACTTCAGCCCGTATTTTGGCTCTAAAAGACAAAATTTTAGCCCATATTTAGGCTCCCAAAGACGACACTTCAGCCCGTATTTTGGCTCTAAAAGACAAAATTTTAGCCCATACTTAGGCTCCCAAAGACGACACTTAAGCCCATATTTTGTCTCCCAAAGATGACACTTTAGTCCATATTTAGGCTTCCACAGACGACACCTCTGCCCATATTAAGGCTCCCAGAGACGACACTTTAGACCATATTTAGGCTCCCAGACGACACTTTAGACCATATTTAGGCTCCCAGACGACACTTAAGACCATATTTTGGCTCCCAAAGACAACTCTTTGACCCGTATTTTGGCTCCCAAGGTCGACACTTAAGCCCGTATTTTGGCTCCCAAAGATGACACTTCAGTCCAAGTTTTGGCTCCCAAAGATAATACTTAAGTCGTTTTTTGGCCCCAAAAAAAGTCATTTAGCCCTTATTTTGGCCCCCTAGGATGACACTCTAGAATGTATTTTGGCTCCCAAAGAAGGCACTTAGGCCTGTATATTGGCTCCAAAAAGGACATTAGCATGTTTCAGCTCCCAAAGAGCTCAGTTTAGCATGTTTTTGACACCCAAGAAGGCGTGATTTTTGATTCCCAAAGAGGACAGTTGAGTAGTATTTTTGCATCCAATGAGGGCATCTTGTCTGTTTTTTTTGGTTCCCAAGAGGACACAGAAGCAATGTTTATGCTCCTAAAAGAGAACTAAAGCAATTTTTATGGCTAAGCTGTTTTTTTGGCTCTCAATAGGACACCTTAATGAGTTTTCACCCCCAAAGGGGCAGTTAAGGGAACCCTTGTGCACATGATTGTTGTGAATTTATTCTTTTGTTGGCTTTTTATGTATTTTTGCACTGCAGAGCATGATTTTTAATTTTTCGTTTTAACACACCTTTTTTTCATTTTGGTTGTTGTTTTTACTGAGAAAGTGACTTTAAATTAAATATTTTGAAACCTGAAGGTAATGATTTGAAAGCTGAATGATCCGGACAGATTGATTCTTTGTGTTTAAAGTCTTCCTGGGGACTGATAACAGAGTAATCCACGTCCATCAGGTCTGTGATCGACTCCTTTCCGTTACACTCCTCCTAACAAGAGGATTTAAGCCTCAGTGCTCCGACACATGGCGCAGATCCAGCTTTAAATCTGTGTGACTTCAGTCCCGGCTGAGCGGAGGGATGGAGACGCGCAGGACGCAGCATCAGCAGATCAGCGGTCAGAGCGCCAACAACAGCAGCAGCAGCAGCAGCTTCACTTCTCTCAGTCACAACAGAAACACACAGAGAGGAAACCTCGATCGGCGCAGTCACCACCAGAGTCCCCGAGGTGTTCGCCGCAAACCGTGAAGGGAAATTAATGAAGGAGGAGGAGGAGGAGGAAGGAGAAGCTCAGTGCGCGGCTGTGCGGAGGCAGATGTTGGAGAAGTGAACGTAGAGAGAGGAGGAAGAGGAAGGAGAGGGAAAGTGATCCGGAGAGAGATGAGCGCGTTTTCCTGCTGGAGGCGGACGAGGAGCGACGGGAACTTTGGTTCCTTCTCTGAAAGCTGGTGAGTTTCTCTATTTTCACACCAAATTTTAACAGCTTGACTCTCTTATTCTCTTTTTTAAAAACTGCAACATCAAAGAAATCTTTGTACTTATGCTGAAATTTCCAGCAGTGATAAAATTTGGAGTCATTTCCTCTCATCTCTTGTTTCCTTAAACGATTATATTTGAGTCTCTGGGTCTAAAACAACTACTCGTGACTGATTTTGTGCTTTTATAAATGCATCTCATTCGTTCTCACTAAGCCACTACGATAATCCCCAATTGTTCCCACTGGTGCGTAAAGTGTGCCAAGCGTTTTTACGCAGCGTTTGATGAACTCGTGCTTTAATTTCCTCATCCTTTATTATCAAAAAATGGGTCACACTGGAACTAAAAAGTGTAATTATTCATTGAAAGTGGTGGATTTGATGGAAAACTTGGACAAATTAGACTTTTTATCTTTTGTAGTTGCACCTTTTTGTCGTTATATCCTGCTTTTTTGTTGCTTTGTGTCATGTTATGATCATTTTCTCACCTTTTTAAAGTCAAAACTTGAGTGAAGTTGCTTTTGTCTTCTTTCCATTAAAGCACATGAGGTCTCTCTCTCTCTCTCTCTCTCTGCGGTGATATTAGTCACTTTTGTTGTGTCTGGTCCCTCTGTGAGTTTAAACTGACCTAAATCGATCATTTTTTCACTCAATCTCCAGAAAACCTAGAAAAACACCCCCCACACACACACACGCACACTCTTTTACTTTGATATCCAGCTCGGTGTCTTCCTCTTGGTGTCATTTTGATGTTTAGTGTTGTTGTTGATGTTTTTGGGAGCCGCTCTGGTCTCATGTGAGTCGTGATCCTCTGGGTACGTTGTTCCAAAAACCTAAAAAGAAACGGAGCAGGCTTTTTTAACTGCGGCTCTGCAGGATTACACACTCCTAACTGCAGCTTCATTTCGCCCCCGGGACACAGAGAGCGAGAGCCTGTCTGTGTGAGTTTTCTTTTTTTACTGATGAAACTTCTTCCTGCCAACACTTTATTTCCCAGCGATGACTCACAGAGTTGGATTAGATTATAATCTCACCTGCTGTCCGCTGAGATCAGGATCAGAGCTCAGGGCTCAGAGGTGAAAACTGTCCTTCCTCCTCTTGTCGTAATGAGGACACACACACATCACATCAGCTCCAGTGTGGCTCAGGAGGAGCAGATCGCCATCAAGGGAGAACCAAGGATTTGACGCTTGGGATTCTGCCAAATAGGCAATTTAATCAGAGGGCATTTTATGCACAGAAAGTATGTCAGGCTCCTTGTTAGAGGATGATTTATCTGCTCTGTTATATTGGGCAGCTGCTCCAGACCTCAATTGATCGCCTCAGGCAGCGTAGACGTAAATGACAAGTCTTTAACTGGTTTCTTGGCCGAGTCTGGATGCAGCGAGGAATCAAAGAGCTGTGTGTCTCTGCAGTGAAGGCGCCGGTTTGCAGAGACTTTAGAAACAAAGGTGTTGAGGAATTTTCTGGAAGCTTGACCACTTGACGAAGAAAACTCAGGAGACTCAGTTGAAAAAGTTTATGTAGCTCGATCGAGGAGAAGTGACAGTACACTTGGATGCACAGTGTAGTGCAGAGTCAATTCTGCCAGACCTCTCAGTGTATTCAGTATTTATCATTTCTGATGTTTGTTATGTCTATTTATGAGACCAATGAGTTCAGCTTAGGATGTCCCTCTCATCCTGATACAAGAGAAACAGTCCTCACTTTGGAAGAATACAGGAATGTGTGTATCTAAGGCCAAATACAGGGCTGTGACTATGTTTGAGACATACAGAGGAAATTAAGGTAATAATTGTGTAGAATAATAAGGAATTAGGAAAATTCCATGACAANGTTTTCTTTATTTAATGAGTTGGCAGTGAGACGGTGCTGGAAAAAAAAGATCGGGCTGCTTAAGAAAACAGATCAACTTTGTGTGTGACCTCCAGTTTTCTCTCCGTTTAAGGCTCTGACGTCCTCTCACAGCTTTGGACGACTTCTCTGTCTCTTAAATGTTTGTGAGTAGTAAAAGTTTTGGCTGTGGATGACTCAGTCTGGAGAACATTGTTTCCAAATCTCCGTCTTCAAAAAGCCATATGCTGCTTGCATATTTATCGTCCTATTAGCAGAAATGAGGAAACTGGCAGAGGACATCACTGCAGTTTTGATTTCTCTCCAACTGCAGCGCATTAATATCCGCCTTATATTCGAGGATGTCAGAGCCTGGAGCTCAGCACGCACACAGCGAGCGAACGAGGGAGCGAGCGGCGCGTTGCAGTCTGAGACGAACACTCTGTTAGACGCACATCTCTTCTTGTTCCTCTCAGGATAAACGTCAGAGTTTTAACTTTCTTCACAGGAGTTCTGTTTGGTTTTCTTGCCCTTGACTTGAAGTGCTTGCGGAGCTTTTGCTCACTAAAGACGTCTTTCTGTGATGCATTGATTTTTTTTTTTTTTTTTCCTCCCCTGAACTCAAAGTATACAAAGCACTCTTGAGGCCATGCCGTCTTTTTTGGTAGATGAAAAGAAAGATCAGATGTTCACTGTTGCTGCAGAAATGTTGCCGGGGCATGAGTGTGGAGTTGAATGCCAGTGGCCCCGGGGCCGTCTGTCTGCAGAGGACTTTTGTTGTTTGGCCTTAAAAGAGGCATCTTTCTATCACGGCGCTCTTTCATGCTGCATGTTTTCTTTCATGCTGAGTTTCCTTTTCTGAGATGCGTGTGTCCTTTCCAGTTTGTTCTGTCCATGCCGGCGTATTGTTCAGGCTCCCTGACTTCCATGAGTCATGAGGAGATGTGAGGCAGTCACAGTTTGTCCTTTTCCTTATTCTGAGGAGTTATGAAAGTATTTCCCATTGCTGAGTAATCTGCCTGAAGATTCGTACAAACGTTAATAATTAAACACCAACAGAAGACGAGGGAACGGATCCTGGGTTTGAATTTATTACATTTCATATTATTCTGTATTTAACCCACAGTTGCTGTAAACTCTGCTGACAGATAAAGCTACAAAAACTATGAGCTTTTGACTAATGATGTGTAGATGAACTGAATCAACTGCCAAACCTCTGAAACCAGATCTTTACGCTGTAAATTCAAGTCTCAAACTAAAATGTCAGTACTTTGATACTTTAGACATTTAAGATAATGTGTAACATAATCAACAGGAAAACAGTGAAAGTAACTAAACTATTGGGATCTTGTCTAAATGACGCACAGTTGGTGGGAACTATTTTTTCTTCTACATTAATATGAACATATAATGTTGTATATGTAAGCAAAGAATATGTAGGCACAGAATGTGTGAGTGCGGCTGAATGTGTAAGTGTAGCTGCGTAAGATAAGAGATTATAAGTGAAAATGTGTAAGTACGATTATGTGGGTGTGAAACCTGTTAGTGCAGAAAGTGTAAGTGAAGAATGTGTAAGTGTAGAATATCTAAGTGCAAAATGTGTAAGTGTGAAATTAGCTAGTGCGAAATGTTTAAGTGAAAAATGTGCGAGAGTGAAATTCGTGAGTGTAGAATATGTAAGTGCAAAATTAAGTGAAGAATGCGCAAATGAGAAACCTGTTGGTGTGAAAAGTGTGAAATGTGCATATGAAGACTGCGTAAATGTGTAAAATGTGTAAGTGCAGAAATTATGAGTTCGAAAAGTGTAAAATGTGTAAGTGCAGAATGTGTTAGTGCAAAATGTGTAAGCGTGAAATATGTAAGAGTGCAATTAGTCAGTGCAAAATGTATGAGTGTAAAATGTGTAGGTGCGAAATGTGTAAGTGTAGAATGCATAAGTGTGAAATGTGTAAGAGTGAAATGTGTAAGAGTGAAATGTGTGAGTGCAGAATGTGTAAGAGTGAAATGTGTAAGAGTGAAATGTGTGAGTGCAGAATGTGTAAGAGTGAAATGTGTAAGTGAAGAATGCTTAAGTGTTGAATGTGTAAGTGCAAAAAATCTAAGTGCAAAATGTGTGAGAGTGAAATGCGTAAGCGTAGAATGTGTAAGTGCAAAATTAAGTGAAAAATGCGTAATTGTGAAACCTGTTGGAACCTGTGGAAAGTGTGAAATGTGCATATGAAGACTGCGTAAGTGTAAAATGTGTAAGTGCAAAATGTGTAAGCATGAAATGTGTAAGTGTGCAATGAGTCAGTGCAAAATGTATGAGTGTGAAATGTGTAAGTGTAGAATGCATAAGTGTGAAATGTGCATATGAAGACTGCGTAAGTGTAAAATGTGTAAGTGCAGAAATTATGAGTTCGAAAAAGTGTAAAATGTGTAAGTGCAGAATGTGTAAGTGCAAAATGTGTTAGCCTGAAATGTGTAAGTGCAGAATGCATAAATGTGATATGTGTAAGAGTGAAATGTGTGAGTGAAGGATGCGTAAGTGTTAAATATGTAAGTGCAGAAATTTTGAGTGGAAAATGTGTAAGTGCAGAATGTGTAAGTGCCAAATGTGTGAGTGCGAAATGTGTAAGAGTGAAATGTGTAAGAGTGAAATGCATAAGTGGGAAATGTGTTAGTGCGGAAAGTGTGAGTGTGAAATATGTAAGTGCAGAATGCGAAAGATCAGAATGTGTATGCGCAAAATATGAAAGTGCTTAAGTATAAGTTTGAATATGTAATTGTAAAAATGTAAGTGTGTGATGTGTAAGTGCAAAATATGTTAGTGTTACATGAAATATTTAAGTGCAGAGCAGAACGGAAGTGTGAAATGTGTTAGTGCAAAATGTAATAGTGCAAAGTGAAAGCATGAAATATGTAAAAGTGAAATGTATCAGTTCGAATGATAGAAATATGGAACGTCAACCTGTGAAATATGTCAGTGGAGTGCGATGCTTAAGTATGAAATGTGTAAGTGCGGAATAAGTAAGTAGGGGAAAGCTTTAGTGCAGTTGAAAGTGTAAAAGCAGAATAAGAGACGGTGTGGCAGAAGAAATCTTGCTCAGGTGATTAAATTAGATCAGGAAACTGGTGAACAGGTTTGGGATCAGAGAGTCTGGGAAGCAAAGTCTCGAAAATCAACAGAGGCTCAGGATGTTTGAGCTCTCTCCTTAGATCACCTGTCCATCAGTTGGTTAGTTAGTGTGTGTGTGTGTGTGTGTGTGTGTGTGTGTGTGTGTGAAGTCTCTGAGTGTTGTCCTCCACATAAAGCTGATGAAGATTGATCTCCTGTAGGTGATCTATCGGTTCCATCTGTCAGCAGTTTTTTTTTTTTCCTGAGGAGATTAAGGACACGAGGGGCAAGGTCACGTTTACCTGCTGAGCCTGGAGGAAAATCAGAGAGCACCATGGGAAAAAAAAACAAGAATTCAAAGCTGGATTGACTTTAACATGTGATCCAGATCCTTGATGGACTAAACTGACCCTCTTTGGCTTCCGTAGGTCACTCCAGTCTCTTTACAGCAGCAGAAATGTAAAAGCTTTGAGTGGCTTCATTTGCAGTAATGGCTTCATCCACTCTCTGCTCCCATTAAGAGAAGGTCACTGGAGCCTCTTTGGCTCAAAACGAGCAGGAAGAAGCGTCTCTGAAGAGGTGACAGAGCCCAGAAATGATCCATTAAATAACTGAAATCAACTCATGTGATGATGTCACATGTGCGTAACCAGGAAGTGTAAGGACCAGAAAAAGCTCTTGCTGATTGGTTGATGTCTTCATTCTGTATTGGTTCACGAAACGACACCTTCCCAGTGTGTTAACCTCTAGATTGTCAGCTTTAATATCACGTCCTTTAATCGTAGCTTTAATGTCTTAACAGATATTGACATATTGCCTGAAAGAGAGATTTAGAATCATACTTAAACTCTAAAAATTGAATGTCAGTTATTGTAAATGGAAATTAAAAACACAGTGGCATTATTTTATGCTTGAACCTTTTTAAATAAAACATTCTTTGCAAATAAAAAGAATTTTAAAGCTGTTGAGAAATGTAAAAAACTTTTGTCCCGTAATTTTCCCCTTGTCAAATGTCAGGGTGGTGCAACCGTAACATTAGACTTTTATTTTAAAGTGAAGAGAATAAAACAGGAAACAGGAAACTGCATCAGCCAGAGGAGCCCAAATGACATTTGTGACCAAGTGGAAAAGTTTGTAGATTTCTCTGAAATACTGATAAAAAAGGTTTTTTCACTTCATTGGTGACTGGAACAATTTCCATGTCAGGTGGTACAACCAATGTAATAATGTGAAATGTTATTTTAACATCAAATTATTTATCTTATTCACAAATAAAAGAAATGAAACACACAAAATGAAAATGTATGAGTCACTACAGAAACTTGAGAGATACTTGCCAATAATTTCACACAGAAAAAATAACAGAAACATATAAATATATTTTCATATATTTGGTTGCGCCACCTGACATTTTTGGGTGCTCAAATTAAAAATACTAAAAAATAATGAACCTAAAAACTTTGAAATGTTGGTCAACTACTGAAATCTGTTAAAAAACTTAATCCTTCACTCAGAAATATGTTTTAATCCATTTTCAAAGAACTTTTAAAAAATAAGTTTTTAGACCCTCTATTTAGACCCTTTGTCATTGACCCACAAATATGTTAAGAACAACAGATGAACTTTCTTTGTTGATAAATGTTGAAAGCCTCTTTGGAGACAAACTTGCGCTAAGGTGCCTTCCTTGGAAGCCAAAATGTGCTTAGGTGGCCTTTTTGGGGCCGAACGCTTGCAAAAGTGCCCTCTATGGTGCCAAAAATGCACTAGTGTGGCCTTTTGGAAGCAGAAACACACGCTACAGTGCCCTTTTTGTTGGTGAAACACACTTATCTGCCCCTTTGGCTGGTTAAAACAGGAAATAGCTATTGCAAAAAAGCCGCACAACACAAATGGAACTAAAAATATTTTTGCCGAGGTTGGCAGGTCTAGAGGAGCAGTGACAGTAACATCGTTTGAAACAGACGTATAGATTTATGCACGGGTAAGAAGCATAAATGAGCCTGAACCATAGACTGTATAATGAGTGGACGTAACGACGTTCGGCTCAAACTGAAGCCTCCAGCAGATGCCCCGCCCCCTGGTGTCTGGCTGCAGTATAGGTCATAAGCCCCGCCCCCTGGTGTCTGGCTGCAGTATAGGTCATAAGCCCCGCCTCCCCATGTATTCCAGATATGAGCCGGGAAAACTTTAAAAAATTACGATACCTCGTAGAAACGTTTCTCTCATCTTTACACTAAAGTAGTACGACGATGTCATCTGGCTGCATGGTGTTCGGGTGTTTTTTATTCTGAGAAGTTAGTTTCTCATAAGTTATTGGACGTTAAAAACCGCGATATAAGTTTTGTTTTAGGATAGTTGACAGCTGCCGTTCGTGAGTAGTTTTTATCGGGGATATAAGAAACTTCGGGAAAGAGCCAAAAGGAGACTAAACCTTCTGAAGAAGAGGAAATAAATATTTTTATTTCTCTTTTTTATTTGGCTCCACCATAAATTCTCTATTGCGCAGACTCTGGCTGCACAATGGTGACTAGAGAAACGGGGTTTTTTGGCTTCAAAAACGTAGAACGGTGACAGGCGGAAGCACGCTGTCCATTCTACATACAGTCAATGGCCTGAACAAGTCTGATGTGGCTCCTCTGACTGTTTGTGTTTTTGTAGCTGAATGAAATGTACAAATGTAAAAGCGTGGATAATTTAGAAAATGAGAGCGATGTAAGCGTTAAAGCTCACAGAAATACAGCGTGGCGTCTCAGAGCTCCTCGTACAGATGAAGCTGTGAGGAACAGAGAGTGTGAGCTGCCAGCTACAGGAATCAGCCAATCTCCTCCCACACACACACACACACACACAGAGTAACACACACACGCTCTGGTTCCTGCTCTGGTTCCTACCTCTGCTGGGCTCCGTCTGGCTCCGGCTCAGATGAAACCAGGTGGGATTGTGCATCAGCTCCATCAGATTATCATGCAGGTCTGTAAGTGTGCCAAAGAGGAAAAAGCTCCACCTGCACAGCAGAGAGAGGAGATTATGGAGATGATCGCTTTTCTGTGAAATAACAAAAAAATAACAGAGATCTCTTTCCTATGGGCTTAACTCCTCTTAACCTGCAGGAGGCAAAACACAAACGACAGGAGACGAAAAAACCTCTGGGACTCTTATGTCACAGGGAAGAGAAGTTTAAAGAGATGAACTCTGCTTTGAAAACGTGGTCAGAGAAACTTTCATGAGCCTCAACAATCAGCCATCAATCCTCATTTCTCACAAAACAATAATGAAACACAAAGTGCTTCACACCAACAAAAGAAAAATCAATGAACAACACGACCCTTCACCTCAAAATCTATGAACATGGTAAATGACAAACAAACAAAAGAAAAGGTAAATTAAGTCCTTGATAAAACAGGAGAAAACTGTGAAACTATCATCAGATCTGAGTGAGGAAACACCAAGAAATTAAGATTTAAAAATACAAAGTAGTAAAAAAGATAAAAGGTGGTTAAAAAATGAAATAATACTCATGAGAGAGGAAAATTCATCAAAAAGAACTGGTATAAAACAAATAAAACTAAGAAAGAAAGAAAGAAAACACAAAAAGGAGTCAAAACAAAGAAATAAATGAATGACGGGAGGGAGAAAACATCCAATAAGAAAAGGAAAGACCAAAAGAGAGGTTAAGAAAAATAGAATATAAGAAAGGAATAAAGAGAATGAAAGACAGAAAAGAAACAGAAGACTGAAAGAGATAAAAAAATATATATATTAAAAAAATAAGAATGAAAAAGAAAAGAAAGAAATAAGGAAAGGAAGACAGAAAAAGTGAAGAAAGGAAAATGAAAAAAAAGAGAGAGAAAGTTACATAAATTTAAAAGATACAAATAAATGAGGAAAGATACAAATGTCAGAATAATGTTTGTAATGTTAAAACTCAGTTATGAACTTGGTTAGGAAATTAAAAATGTTCATATTATATTCATACATAAAAAATATGTTAACTACGAAAGCATGTTGGTGCCCAATAAGTAACATGACCTGACTTAGACTTGTAATAAAACCCAAAATGTCATAACTTGTCAAAAATGTAACAAAAATGCTGAGCCAGAAAAACAACGGAGAGAATGTATTAAAACCTAAAGTTTAATAACTGACTCAAATTGTAACAAATTGTGACATTTTGGGTGAAAAGTTTTTGCGTTTTGGGCTCAGAATCTGTTACATTATCGACCAGTTATTACGTTTTGTGTCATTTTTACAAGTAAGGTTCGAACAAGGCATTTTATATCCTCTGTACAGAGGAAAGTTTAAAGCAGTGATTCCCAACCTGTGGTTCGCAGCCCCCTGGTGGGCCGTGAAGGTATTGCAAATAGGCCGCCAAATCATTTCTAAAATTTCCGATTTTAGTGGAGTGTAATTATATAAAGATAGAGGACACAAGTAAATGAAGTAAATCAATGAAATCTTCATAATGTTTAAACTCAGTTACAAACTCTGTTAGGAAATTAAAAATGTTCAGATATTCATATATTAAAAAGGACTACTAAGAAGGCTTGTTACAGCCCATTAGGTAACACAACATGACTTAGACTTAATTACAACCCAGTATGTAATAAAAAAAAGTATGTAATAAACCTGAAATGTCATAGCTTGTCAAAAATGTAACAGAAGTACAGAGCCCAAAACGCAACAAAAAGAGTGTATTAAAGGCTAAATTTGTAATAATTGACTCAAACTGTAACAAATAGTTACATTTTGGGTGGAACTTTTTTTGTGTCTTGATATCAGAATCTGTTAATTATCTACCACTTATTACATTTTGGGTCATTTTTATAAATGGGTTTTAACAAGGCATTTTATATCCTCCGTACTTATTAGGTTGGAGGTGAGCGGCAAATATTTTTGAGACTTTAAAGCGGGCCCTGAGTTGGAAAAGGTTGGAAATCACTGGTTTAAAGGTTGGAAACTTACTCAAGCTTTTTCACCTGATGCTCTTTTAGGGGAAGGTTTAAAGCAGCGATTCCCAACCTGTGGTTGGCAGCCCCTGGTGGGCCGTGAAGGTATTGCAAGTAGGCCGCCAAATCATTTCTAAAATTTCCGATTTTGGTGGAGTGTAATTATATAAAGATAGAGGACACAAGTAAATGAAGTAAATAAATGAAATCTTCATATGTTTAAACTCAGTTACAAACTCTGTTAGGAAATTAAAAATGTTCAGATATTCATATATTAAAAAGGACTACTAAGAAGGCTTGTTAGAGCCCATTAGGTAACACAACATGACTTAGACTTAATTACAACCCAGTATGTAATAAAAAAAAGTATGTAAAAAACCTGAAATGTCATAGCTTGTCAAAAATGTAACAGAAGTACAGAGCCCAAAACACAAAGAGTGTATTAAAGGCTAAAATGTAATAATTGACTCAAACTGTAACAAATTGTTACATTTTGGGTGAAACTTTTTTTGTGTTTTGATATCAGAATCTGTTAATTATCTACCACTTAATACATTTTGGGTCATTTTTATAGATGGGTTTTAACAAGGCATTTTATATCCTCCGTACTTATTAGGTTGGAGGTGAGCGGCAAATATTTTTGAGACTTAAAAGTGGGCCCTGAGTTGGAAAAAGTTGGGAATCACTGGTTTAAAGGTTTGAAACTTACTCAAGCTTTTTCACCTGATGCTCTATTAGGGAAAGGTTTAAAGCAGCGATTCCCAACCTGTGGTTTGCAGCCCCTGATGGGCCGTGAAGGTATTGCAAGTAGGCCGCCAAATCATTTCCAAATTAGTCTGATATTATTGGAGTAAAATTGTATAAAGATACCAGATACAAATAAATGAAATGTTTTATATGTTTAAACTCAGTTACAAACTCTGTTAGGAAA
Source organism: Thalassoma bifasciatum (assembly GCA_008086565.1). Lineage (NCBI taxonomy): Eukaryota > Metazoa > Chordata > Actinopteri > Labriformes > Labridae > Thalassoma > Thalassoma bifasciatum. The sequence goes on from RPOG01006797.1 coordinate 14,924, forward strand.
TAAGAAATGTTCAGATATTCATATATTAAAATTGACCACTAAGAAGGCTTGTTAGAGCCCAATGTGTAACATAACCTGACTTAAACCTTAAAACCAGCCAATATGTAATAAAAAAGTGTGTAATAAACCCGAAATGTCATAACTTGTCGAAGATGTAGCAGAAGTACAGAGCCCAAAACACAACAAAAAGAATGTATTAAAGGCTAAAATGTAATAATTGACTCAAACTGTAACAAATAGTTACATTTTGGGTGAAACTTTTTTTGTGTTTTGATATCAGAATCTGTTAATTATCTACCACTTATTACATTTTGTGTCATTTTTACAAGTAAGTTTCTAACAAGGCATTTTATATCCTCCATACTTATTAGGTTGGAGGTGTGCCACAAATATTTTTGAGACTTTAAAGCGGGCCCTGAGTTGGAAAAGGTTGGGAATCACTGGTTTAAAGGTTTGAAACTTACTCAATTTTTCACCTGATGCTCTTTTAGGGGAAGGTTTAAAGCAGTGATTCCCAACCTGTGGTTCGCAGCCCTTGATGGGCCGTGAAGGTATTGCAAGTAGGCCGCCAAATCATTTCCAAATTAATCTGATATTATTGGAGTAAAATTATATAAAGATACCAGATACAAATAAATGAAATGTTTTATATGTTTAAACTCAGATACAAACTCTGTTAGGAAATAAGAAATGTTCAGATATTCATATATTAAAATTGACCACTAAGAAGGCTTGTTAGAGCCCAATAGGTAACATAACCTGACTTAAACCTTAAAACCAGCCAATATGTAATAAAAAAGTATGTAATAAACCCGAAATGTCATAACTTGTCGAAGATGTAGCAGAAGTACAGAGCCCAAAACACAACAAAAAGAATGTATTAAAGGCTAAAATGTTATAACTGACTCAAACTGTAACAAATAGTTACATTTTGGGTGAAACTTTTTTTGTGTTTTGGGCTGTGAATCTGTTACATTATTGACCAGATATTACATTTTGAGTTTTTTTTTTTTATATATATATAAACGGGATCTAACAAGACATTTTCTATCCTCTGTCCTTCTTTATTTTTGAGACTTAAAAGGTGGCCCTGAGTTGGAAAAGACTGGGAATCACTGGTTTAAAGGTTTGAAACAGACTCTGTGACCTGTGGCTCTTTTAGAAGAAGGTGTAAAGGTTTTGAAACAGATTCTTTCCTCGTAACCTGAGGTTAAACTCGTCTTTAAACGAAGGAGTTTGATGTTGTTCACTAACAGCTGCAGTCTGCTGCCCCACATTCCCCTGAAGCTTCACGTGTTTACAGTCTGAACGTTTGCTCCTCTCATGGTCTCTGATCCATGTGTGACCTGCTCCACGTTCACAGTCCTGCTCCTCACGCCCCCGCCCCCCTCCTCCTCCTCCCATCATCCCCTCTGATGTGCGTACGGCGGCTCCGACGCATCGCGGCTGTTAGCTGAGACGACCTAATTTGTCACATCACATAGGCGCTGCGCGGAGACTAATTCCCTTCCCTCATTTATTTGTGCTATTATTAATATTGCAGACGGTGCACTTTGTGTGACGTCGCAGCGAGCCTTAACTCTCCGCTCGTCAGAATGAGGAATTACAGACGCTGAGCGATTTAACCGACGCCGAGCCGTGAACCGGAGAGCCCATCGCTCTCTGAGTGTTTACACCCGTGTTGGAGTGGAAGTGGGTCACAAACACATCGGTACTTACAGCATCTCCTCCTCTATCTGTTTATCACATGCAAAATAAATCACTTATGCTCTTTCATGTAGAGTTTATCAGAACGAGCAGCTGCTTAAATGAGCACTCAGCTGAAGGAAAAGGCCGTGATGGAGGAAATGAAGCAACAAGGAGAGAAAACTTTGATCATAATTCATGTTTTCTTGGAGACAAACTGGTTATAAATGTCACTAAAACACAAAGACGGGTGAAAAACAGGGCAAATTCAAAGTTTCGAGAAAATTAATCACACAAACCCTGAGGTTCAAAACTAAGTGATGAATAAGAAAACAACTTTAAATCAGAAAAACAGTAATGTTGTGACTGATTAGCAACTTTTTATCGTTCATGTTGGCTGAGTAATGGCTGCAAAGAAATACAGTTTAAAACACAGTTTCTATCCTTCGGGCGCAGCCATTGTTTTACTGCAGCAATGCATTCTGGGTTGATGACGTAGATTGGTTGCTTGGTGCCGAGCATCTGGATTTGGCCGTTTACTCACTACTAGTCGCTGTAAGTCACGAGGTTTCAGGAGGGAAAAAAACATAATAATGCCACATGTGGCTGCTTTTGGGTGCACTTTTCAGTCCAAAGGAAACAAGGAGACTGATGTAAAGCCTCGTTTCCACCAGGCAGTCTGGTACGGATCAGTACAGTTTGGTACGGGTCAGATCGGTAAAGCCTGATCCTGTGCGCGTTTCCACAGCCAACCGTACCCTGCTTGATGGGTCGGATGTCGAGAGCTGCGCCAGCTACGTAACGCGTGACGTCACTGCAGCGCTATGAGCGCTACACAGTCTACCCCGCGAATAAATACAAGGAAAAAGAAATTAGTGGCATTGTAAACAAAGAGAAAGATGGAGGACATCCAGCAACTCTTCTACTTTGTGATCAGCTGTGGCTCTTTATTCCATAACGCAGTGAAGCTTTGTTACAGGAAAGGCTGCGTGCAGGGTTGTGTGTCTTTCTTTATTACCGCTGTCGCACGGGAAGTTACCGATCTTTTAACCAATCAACGTACCGCAGTGATTATAGCCCCACCCCTGGGGCCGGTTTGGAGCAGCTTGGCACCCCAACAGAAGGGTGCTGAAAAGTGGAGCGGTGCGGGTCGCTTATAAGGGGACCTGTCCCGGTTTTAGTCTATGGAAACGCCACAAAATGCGTGATGTACCGAGACGAACCAAACCGATCCGCTTTGTGGAAACGAGGCTTTAGTCTGCACAGCTTCCCAAAAGACAAGAAAAGAAGGAAGTTGTGGGAAATCTCTTGTGGGCGTAAACAACTTCCCATGGAGCCGCGGCTATGTTCTGGCCACTTCTCCCCAGAAGCATTTGCTGCATTTAGCCGGCCCATGCTGATGAAAGAGCTGACAGGTGTCCCAGTAATATTTGCCTCTGATTTCGGTTTACGTGTGCCGACTATTTTCCAACACAAACCCACAAAACTTCCTCTGGAAACCACTGAAGTCCGCTCCAGGACTTATATGATCCTGTATGAGATCCAGCCCGGTGCAACCATATGACATCACTACCCAGACGTTATTGTAAACAACAATGGCGGCCTACAGGTGAAAATACTTTTTCAAATTTTATACAAAGTAAGATATTTTGAGAGATTTTATTATGGTTCTTATGTAGCTGGTAAAAACACGGATCATTTAGGAAAATGACGTTCTGGTAGCCAGGGTTCCTTTTAATGTTTATGCCAAATCAAGCCCTTACAGCCCCTAGTATTTAATTACTAGCCCTACAATGAGCTTAAAAAGTGACAAAACAAATGGGGGAGTACCCTTTAGAAACAGGTTGTTCACTGCAGGAACTTCTGTGGGTGAATACAAACAGATGACAAAGTTTATATCCAGAACACATGAGCACAGAAACTGAAACTGTGTCTTTTCAATGTTGGTGAACAGTCAGTTTGGGGCGACTTCACCTGAATTCAACAGCAGAACTTCATACAAAATAAACCTCAATACAAAGAGAAAGAGATGTATCTGAGGTCGTTTCTCCAGAAAACAGAATCTGCCTGATTTGTACAGAACAGAACGAAACGACTCAAACACCCAAATGAAATAAATCTGTGCCAGTGTTTCGGCACAGAGGGAAACAATTAAAATAATCCCTTTTGTCACGGAGGCAAGCTCACGGTCACACACACACTAACACACACACACTTGTTCTTTATCTCTCCTCCCACATGCTGAACTCATGGTAGAGCCACATAAACCTTCATTTGGTGAGCGCAGGTCGAGTTTCCCTCCCAGCTTTTTAAAAAATGACTCGTTCCCTCTTTGACCTTCACACAGTCGGCTGGACGTTTACATAATGAGCGCCGATATTATATAATGTGGACGTGAATTCCATGAAGATCATACTGTACCAGCAAGAAGCGGGTTACGTGATAACAGATGCTCAGTTTTCACCTGTCCACTGTTGTTCTGTTCGCTCAGAGGCCACTGCATTAGGTACACGATCAAACTGAGGAATGTTTTTATTCACATTATTTACAAACCAACTGCTCACAGAAACATTAAACTACCGAAATAATGCGACTGAAAGCAAGTAGAATTAGCAACGTTCGTTACTCATCTGATTCTAATGGAAGTCAATGCTTTAAAGTCACAATGTCTCAACACAAAATGAATCAAAATTTGAAGTTTGAGCCACATCGTTTACAAATATGATGCTCACAGTGGTGGAAAGAGTACTGAAAATCTGTACTCAAGTACAAGTACTGTTACATCACTGAGATATTACTCAATCACAAGTAAAGGTACTGGTGTTAGAAAAATACTCGAGTAAAAGTACAGAGTATTTGTCAGATTATTAGTTACTTTTAACTGGTGATGTCACTGTTACCTCTCCAGATAGGGCTGTAAATTTTGTGTTTTGCTTTACCAATAGTTAAACAATCAATAAACATTAATAACTGATAAGATAGAAAACAAGTGTTTTTCGCTCTTTTTGATTTTTGATGTTGTTTTTTGTCTTTCTTTTTCTCATTTCAAGTTTTTATTTCCTTATTCAGCACAGGTCTCAGGCAGACAAAAAAACAAAACTAGTTAAATTCTTAACACAAAATCAATTAGTGATTAATCATTAAAATTTTTTTGTTTGTTTTGTTTTTCATCCATATGTCCTGGTTTTCATTGCCTTGTTTGTTCTCAAATCACTTTACTGGCTACAAAAATGCAGATAAAAGGTCCAGATATTGATGATACTCAGTACTCAACTATGATTTTAAAAGTAACTAAGTAGATTACATGGCATAATGATTACTTAAGAACAAGTTAAAGTACAGACTTGAAAATCTGGAAGCTAACAGTTTTAGCCACATTGTTTTTACCAATATGAAGCTTATGAAGCAAATTGATTAAACAACACAGTATACCAGTATGTTGCTTATGGTGGCTAATAGTTTTAGCCACATTCTTTTCAACCATGATGCTGAAGTGTTTATCAGCTAACAGAAACAAACAGTTTTGGACTGAAATTTAACCAACATGATGCTTATTAAAGCTAAAAGTTTTATCTTTATTGTGCACTAAAATGTTGTTAATGAAAACCAATGGTTCTACCCATAGACTGTATAATGAGTGGACGTAACGACGTTCGGCTCAAACTGAAGCCTCCAGCAGATGCCCCGCCCCCTGGTGTCTGGCTGCAGTATAGGTCATAAGCCCCGCCCCCTGCACAGACCGACGTCATATCCAGTATTCGGGGCGGGGGACCACAGACCGACGTCATATCCAGTATTCGGGGCGGGGGACCACAGAGGCTGCAGTATAGGTCATAAGCCCCACCTCCCCATGTATTCCAGATATGAGCCGGGAAAACTTTAAAAAATTACGATACCTCGTAGAAACGTTTCTCTCATCCTTACTCTAAGGTAGTATGATGATGTCATCTGGCTGCATGGTGTTCAGGTGTTTTTTTCCTGAGAAGTTAGTTTCTCATTAGTTATTGGATGTTAAAAACCGCGATATAAGTTTCGTTTTACGATAGTTGACAGCTGCTGTTCGTGAGTAGTTTTTATCGGGGATATAAGAAACTTCAGGAAAGAGCCAAAAGGAGACTAAACCTTCTGAAGAAGAAGAAATAAATATTTTTATTTCTCTTTTTTACTTGGCTCCACCGGAAATTCTCTACTGCGCAAACTCTGGCTGCACAATGGCGGCTAGAGAAACAGGGTTTTTGGCTTCAAAATCGTAGAACGGTGACAGGCGGAAGCACGCTGTCCATTCTATATACAGTCAATGGTTTAGCCACATTGTTTTTCAATAAGATGTCAACAGATGCCAATGATTGCCAACCATTTTATTTCCCACCATGATGCCAATGGTTTAAGACACAATATTTATTATTTTTCACGGCAATTTTTCTAAGCCCCTTGGTTTTGCCGACAGAAACTTAACAGTTTTATCTAGATTGTACGGCAACATGTTGCTAACAGATTTACCACACCCTAAGGTCTGTGATGTCAACAAGCAAAAGAGCTTCGTTTGCCCTCAGGCATCACTTTTAGTAGTGAAGTTCATAACTTTTGGCAAAAGGTTTTAACCAATCAGAATGAAGCATCTTAGTTGTGTTTATTAAATGATGAAATGTGACCTTGGTGGACACGTTGGAGAATCCAGTTTAGTTTCCAGTTGCTCCAGTTTCCAGCTTTGGCACAGAAATGTTGACGTTGGTGTGAGTTTGTTTTATTTTGAAAGCTGCTGACTTGTTGACATCAAACTAAATGCATGAGCGGTTGAGCTGCTGCCTCACTTTTCATTTGTCTCATGAGTTTGTGTTGATGACATGGACTTTATTTAACTTGTGTTTGTGAAACTCAAACCTGGGGAAAAGTTTCTCCTCTCTCTTGTATTTCAAATATTTTGCTGGACCTGGTTTTGGCTCCTGACATGATCTTGTTTACTATCCATTTCCCCCGACAACCCCAAAGGGAAAGACCGGGAGTCCTTTGTTTTCCAGCTATGCACCCGACAGCTGCTCTGCCGGCAAACCTTTTAATATTTGCTGCTCGCATGCAGGAGGTCTCAGGGGCCG
>RPOG01006798.1:8702-21699 GCA_008086565.1 Thalassoma bifasciatum
CCCCCCCCCCCCCCCCCTGCAGGAGCAGCCCCCCGGTCTCCCGGTTTACGAGGTCCACGCCACGGACTCTGACGAGGGCGTGAACGGCGAGGTTCGGTACGGCTTCCTGCAGACGGGAGCAGGAAACAGAGACTGGGAGAATTTCCACATCGACGCCGTGTCCGGAGTCATAACGACCACCGTGAGACTGGACCGAGAGAAACAGGCGCTGCTCAGCGTGAGTCAATGCCACCGCCGCCGCCACGGACGCCAGCAGAGGTGTGTGCGAGGGACAGGTGATAAGCTGTGTGTGTGTGTGTGTTGCAGCTCATCATCGTGGCGAGGGACATGGGTCAGCCGGTGCCGTACGAAACCACTCAGCCCCTCCAGGTGGCGCTGCTCGACATCGACGACAACGAACCCGTTTTCCTCAAACCACCGGTGAGAAAGACGATTAAAATACGATTAAAACACACGAGAGTTTATGGAGGAGCTGCTGTTACAGAGTGTGTGTGTGTGTGTGTGTGTGTGTGTGTGTGTGTGTGTGTGTGTGTGTGTGTGTGTGTGTCTCAGCGTGGCAGCCCGTCGTTCCAGCGGCTGTTTGTACCTGAACACTCTCCTCCAGGAACCGTGATCGGAAACGTGACCAGAGCTGTGGACGCCGACGAAGGCGCCAACGCTGTGGTTTATTACTTTATAGCAGGTCACACACACACACACACACACACACACACACACACACACACACACACACAGATACACACACACACACACACACACACACACACACACACACNGTGTGTGTGTGTGTGTGTGTGTGTGTGTGTGTGTGTGTGTGTGTGTGTGTGTGTGTGTTATACCGTATCGTGTGTTATATTCTCCTGTGTTTTACTCGCCGTGGCTCCGCCCTCAGGGATCTCTGCTCAAAGTCGTTCTGGACGATTATCTGAGGCTGAAGAAGCTTTTTGCAGCTCGACTCGTCACCGTCTCCACGGGCGACCAATCATCCGTCACCGAGGTGGGACATGAACACCTGAGGCTCCGCCCACACCTGAGTGACACCTGAGTGACACCTGAGTGACACCTGAGTGACTCCTGTCCTAAGTTTCCTCCAGTTTTCCTCTTTTTCTCGTGGTCGTTTCCAAACAGAGCGTTCTCTTCCTCTGAGTGAATCCTCCTCCACTGTTGCCGTGACGATCGTGTGTTTCTTGTTCTTCTGCTGAAACTTTGCTTCCTCTGTTCTCCTGCAGCTGCACGCGTTCTCTTAAAGTGACAGTGTCCCTGCTCTTCACCTTTATTCTCTTCACCTTCTCTTCACCTTCGTTCTCTTCACCTTTATTCTCTTCACCTTTATTATCTTCTTCGTTCTCTTCACCTTCGTTTTCTTCACCTTTATTCTCTTCACCTTTATTCTCTTCACCTTCGTTCTCTTCACCTTTATTCTCTTCACCTTTATTCTCTTCACCTTCGTTCTCTTCACCTTTATTCTCTTCACCTTCGATCTCTTCACCTTCCTTCTCTTCACCTTTATTCTCTTCACCTTCGTTCTCTTCACCTTCGTTCTCTTCACCTTTATTCTCTTCACCTTCGTTCTCTTCACCTTTATTCTCTTCACCTTCGTTCTCTTCACCTTCGTTCTCTTCACCTTTATTCTCTTCACCTTCGTTCTCTTCACCTTCGTTCTCTTCACCTTCGTTCTCTTCACCTTCTCTCCTTCCTCAGCTGATCCAGAGCGACCTGGACGATGACGATGACGACCGTCTGAGCGGCGGCCGCGGCACGCTGCGTTTCAAACACAAACTTCCTGTGGAGCTGAAGGGCCCGGAGGGCGTGCACGTGGTCCACGGCAGCACGGGGACGCTGCTGACCTCTGACCTCAACAGTCTGCCGGAGGACGACCAGCGCGCTCTGGCTCGCTCTCTGGAGGCTCTGAACGCCGACGGCGGGCTCTACTCCGAACGCAACGCACGCACGGAGTCCGCCAAGTCCACGCCGCTGCACCGCCACAAAGACGGAGACATCCTGTCGGAGAGCCCGCTGGAGATCACCGAGTTATGACTAGCCGAGGCCTCGCTGGTCTGAGGGCGGCTCCACGCCGCCGCCGTCAGGACGGGACGAGAGCGTGTGGTCCAGAGAGCCAATCAGCTGAGAGCAGAGACGAGCTGCGATTGGTCCGAGAGGGTCACGTGATCACAGGGAGGAGGAGGAGCTTAACCAGCTGCTGTCACACACTGGGCGCCATGTGGGCGGAGCTTAATCTGTTGCACACGCGCACGCGCACACACACACACACACACACACACACACACACACCAGCAGGCGGCCATCTTTCACCTGCAGTTTGGACTTTTTTCTTCTTCGTTGGTAAATTAAAGACGTTCAGACTGTTTCACCTGTGGGCAGGTGTGGGAGGAGCCTGAAGAAACTGAGGATTTAATGAAACAAGAATTTTCCTCCTGAACTCTGAAAAAAAAAATCTTTTTATAACAGATTTGTATTAAAGGCAGTAAAAAAAAAAAAAAGTCTATGAAGATTTTGTAAAGACGGCGTTGAGCCCACAGACTGAACACTGCCCCCTAAAGGAAACAAAGAGTCATCACCTTCCTTTATTTTTTTATTTGATAGAAAAAAAGAAGAATCAAAGGTATTTTTGAAGAACAGCTGGATCACCAAACAGGAAAAGTGTTTGGAGTTTCTCGTGCTTCGGTGCCGTATGTGTTTGTTTCTGTTCGTATGAAGATGTTTCTGATGAGTGACGTGTTTCTCAGTTTTTATATTCACTTTTTGTAACTTTTTATTTCCTCGTCGTTATCGTCCTGAAGTCTGTGTCGGGAAATGTTGGATGATCTGTGATAATAAAATAAATATGCAACAGAGACGGAAACTGGAGTTCAGACTCTTTAACCTCTGACCCCAAAACTGGCTTCAACAAACTGTTTAACAAACCGAAAACCTGAAAAATAAGCATCTCAATCATTAGATTCTCAAGTTTCCAACGGTACCTGAATGTATCACAAGTTACATCAGCAACAAGCACAAACAGCAGAAAATGAGAATTTCATCAACATCAGCCGATTATTTTATAAACTGTTTTTTAAAAGTTTCACTTCATGAAAACTTAACTGAGTTTCATCAGTTTGTGTCTGTGATTTTCCTGCAGAAGAAAATAAACCTCAGAGTAAAACTGAGACCAAAACAACCTTAAAGCAGCTTCAGATCCCTGGAGTTACACTGAGCTGCCCCCTGGTGGTGACTCAGAGGAAACACACACACAGAAGTAAAGGTTTCAGCTTCTCTTTATTTCCTCACATAGAAAAGTTTTGAATGAATCTCCTCAGACGCCTCGAGCGGCCGAGCTGCCGGACGCCGCAGACGAGCCGCTCGCCGGCATTTTCTTCAGGGTCCGGTTCAGCTGAGACACAAACACAGAAACGTGATTAATCTCAGGAAACTTTCTCAAACTCAGAGTTCAACTCCTCAAACAGCAGCAGGAACTCACCTCCTCAAACTTGTGGATCTGTCGGATGAAGAAGTCTCCGTAACGGCGAGCGACTTTGGTGTCGGCGATGTGGATCATGTCCTGATGGAAACAGAGAGTTAGAGACTGTCGACCAGTGTGTGTGTGTGTGTGTGTGTGTGTGTGTGCGTGCGTGTGTGTGTGTGTGTGTCTCACCTTGTCGATGTAGAAGTCGACCTCAGACGCTGACTGAAACTCTCCGTCCAGCGCTGAGATGCCGCTGGTCCAGACCAAGTTCTTCATCTTGTGTTTGAAAACCAGGAGCTGGATCCTAAACTCCTGCTCCGTCATGTCCAGGAAACCGGCCAACTTCGCCACGGGCATCGTGGTGTACAGCTTCAGGAAGCTACACACACACACACACACACACGCAGAGGAGCGTTACACACCTGAACACACACTAAACTACACACAAATTAAATTCCTGTGACTCTTCTTCTTCTTCTGTGGTTTTAAAAGTGTCTTTCAGGCTGATTCAGAAACTGTGAATTTAGCTGAAGAGTTTGCACCTGTTTAGTTTAACACTGTAAAAACTCTGAGTTGATGAATCACACACACACACACACACACACACTCTGAGGTCACACATGCTCCATGCAGACAGTGCAGACTGTTGATGCAGAGGTGACCTTTGACCCCTGGTACCTGCGGATGGTGGAGAGCTGCGCCTGCTGCTGCACCTCCTCAGCAAAAACCTTCAGCTGCTGCTGAAACGGCTCCTTGTGATAATTGGGGTGAACGTTGTCGTAGTTTGGAACAACAGGAGACAGAAACTTGGGACAGGCGAAGCTGAAGAGTTCCTCGAACACCTGCAGGTCTCTGAACACACACACACACACACACACACAGGTTAAATACACAGAGATTAAACACACACAGGTAAAACATCCACCACATCACTTCTACACCTTCATCTACATCTGAGTGAAATTTGAGCTTTTAAGGTAAAACTTTGTAGGAGTTAGAGAGTTTTTAGTCTCAGGTGAACAAACACCAGCAGAGTTGTGCAAACAATCCAGCTTCATCAGTGTGTGTGTGTGTGTGTGTGTGTGTGTGTGTCTCACCCTTTCTGCATGCGCAGCATCTTGTCTCCGTATTTCTCTCTCAGCTGTGTGTGGATGCTCTCGTCGATCCTCATTGGATACATGGTCAGAGCGATGGCGAGCAAACCGTGCATCTGCTCGTTCTGTTTGTTGATCTAAACACACACACACACACACACACACACACACACACACACACACACACACACACACAGAGTTAGACGTGCAGCAGTGATTGGAGCTGGTCTCTGACCCTCCATGGGGGGTGTGTGTGTGTGTGTGTGTGTGTGTTACCATCTCGTATTTGTAGGTCGACCTCTGGAACATGTTCCTCGTTCTCTGGATGTAAAGCAGGATGTTGGCGAAGACTCTGATGGCGTCCTGGTAACGCCGCATCATCAGGTAGGCGAAGCCCACGTAGTAATAGGTGGTGATCTGACACTCAGGGACACGGGAGTACATGCTCTGTTACACACACACACACACACACACACACACACACACACACACACACACACACACACACACAGAGACAATCAGAAGAAGAGTCTAAAGAAGTTCACACAGAAATAAAAACACTTCAAACCAAAGATCCACCATAAAGTGTGTGTGTGTGTGTGTGTGTGTGTGTGTGTGTGTGTGTGTGTGTGTGTGTGTGTGTGTTACCTTCTTGTTTAACTCGATGTTCTCCAGGACTTTTATGGCCTGATAATAATCCCCGAGCAGAGAGTGAAGTCTGAGCAAACCAACCAGACTGAAGTAACCCAACATCTTATAGAGAGAGTGACGCCCGTACTCGCCCGCCACGCTCTCCGGGTCCCCTACACACACACACACACACACACACACACACACAAACACAAACACACACACACACAGAAAAACATCAACAATAAACAAAAAACAACATCAACAGGAGAAGCAAACACACCATGAGTTCAGAGTTTGTTTGATTCAATCATTTTATCAGACTCTCCCAGGTTAAGTTTGGGCTAAGTTTAGGTTAAGTTTGGGTTAAGTTTGGGTTAAGTTTAAGCTAAGTTAGGGTTAAGTTTACCTCCGCTGGTGTAAACCTCCAGCTGACGGTTGATGTTGCTCTTGTCGACCAGCGAGTGCAGCACGTTCAGGACGCTGTGGACGTTCCAGATCTTTGGGTTGTTCCTCAGGAACTCGATCTCCTCCTCCGACTTCTTGGCTGTTTTACAGCGATACTGACTGAACGACTGGAACTGAGGAGGAAAGATAAAGTTAAAAACATCAAACTGACTGAACGACTGGAACTGAGGAGGAAAAAATAAATAAAAACATCAAACTGACTGAACGACTGGAACTGAGGAAAAAAGATAAAAACATCAAACTGACTGAACGACTGGAACTGAGGAAAAAACAAAGTTAAAAACTTTAAACTGAAGTCCTGTTAGAATGAGGAGAACATGGCGGTGAAAACATCTAACCAACAGTAAACGGCGGGCGGCGCCCTGTGGCTCTGACGTTACCTGGTAAATGAACTCATCGATAATGTCCCACAGCCATTGGTTGGGCAGCTCCAGGGGGGCGGGGCCATCAGCGTCTGTGAAAGGTCAGATGATGAGACTCTTTGTTCACGTTTGGTCAAAGGTGAACAGGAAGCTGTGGTTACTCACTCAGGATGTAGTTGAAGAGGTTACAGTAGTTATAGTACGACTCAAACCTCTGATCCAGGGTGGGACCGCCCTGAAAAACAAAAACAAAAACACTGATTCATCTCATCCTACAAACTGAAGTTTTACTGGTTTAACTTCTGTTTAATCAGACGCTTCTTAACGTGAACTTATAAGAATTTATCAAAAACGTTTTCAAATTCACTTATCAATCTGATTCTTTATCTACCTCTTTATTGATTTTTCCTTTGTTGATTGGTCAAAAATTACTGAGTTTTAAGTGAATAAATATAATAATGTGTCTGAGCTCAGTATTTTAATGAAACAGAATTCAAAAAGTTCTTTTCACTTATTTTCTGTTTCTGATGTTGGACCATAAAAAGTGTGAAACACAGAGAAACGAGGTCAAAGGAAAGTTACTGGAGGTGACACAGGTGAGTGAGGTAAACAGGTACTCACGCTGACTTTAGCATAGATGTGTCTGTAGTAGAGTTCTTTATAGAGGATCAGGAACACGGCGTCTGCACAGAGAGAGAGAGAGTTTTAAATCACATTATCAAACTGAAACAGTGCTCTCTGTACAACTTTGTGTGTGTGTGTGTGTGTGTGTGTGTGTGTGTGTGTGTGTGTGTGTGTGTGTGATTCCTCACCGTTTCCCACCAGTGATGCGATGGCCTCAGCTTCAGGCCACGGAGACGTTTTAAAGAAACGATCTGTCAGTTTGTTCCAGCTGCAGAAGAAGAGTCAGAGAGAGAGGATTAAATAATATCTGTGCACAGGTTTACGAGTGTGAGGACAAACCTCAGTGTGTGTGTGTGTGTGTGTGTGTGTGTATACGTGTGTGTGTGTGTGTGTGTGTGTGTGTATACGTGTGTGTGCCGCCCTCACCTGTTCTCGTACACGTCCTGGATCTCGTAGATCTTCTGCTCGATGCTCTCACTGGAGACTCGGTTCGACTGCAGCTCGTAAACTTTCTGGTCGATCAGGTCTGAGATGGTTTTGTGAAAATACTGCAGGAAGTTCTTGATGACCTCGGGGATCACGTGATACGTCTGCTGCTCGTACTGACGCTCGTACGCCAGGTCGGCTTTGGGGTCACCTGAGGGGGAGGAGTCAGGGTCACACACCTGCTGATGCAGCTTCATCACCATCTTTATTTAAGCGTTTTCCCTCTGAACTCCTCCCTCCCCAGGTGAAGGTTATTTACAGGTGAATCTTTATTTAACAGGTTTGATCAAAAAATTATTCTCTGACCAAGAATCAAAGATCAGATTCAGTTTCTGTGTCAAAGTGTTTGATGCTCAGAAACATCAGGGGTCCGTCTCACGAAGCAGGTTCAACAAACTCTGAGTTAAACCCTGAACTCTGAGTTGATCTCCTCTGAGATAGAAAACTCTGAGTTTTCTGTTCCAGCTGATTTGAGTTTGTTTGATCAACTCGGAGTAGTTTCACCTGGAGTTAAGCACCACCGCTGTAAAAAGACAGCATTAGTGGAGCCCCGATTCAACGAGTCACCATGGCAACGGGGAAGCAGAGGGCGGCGTTTTTTTAACCCCGCGAGAACTGGAAATCTTAATGCGCTCATACAGAGAATTTAACATGATTTTAGGAAAAAAGTGCAACAGCACAGCAGCTGTAAAAGAGAGGGAGACGGTGTGAGAGAACATCGCTGCTCTGGTCAATACGTAAGTTTAAATGTAGTCCAACAATCACAGTAATATTACAGGGAAAACTGCTGAATGTAGATCATTCATTTATTTTATTTAGGTGCAATCCTGCGGGGGAGAAGCTCACTCAGCTGAAACTTAAGATGAAATATAAGAACATTGTTCAAACAGGTGAGACCTCCACATAATCTCACGGTTTTACCTCATTTTGATCACGTTTTACATTGTAAAATAAATATTACGTGGCTNCTCAGAGTTTCCCTCATTTCAGGGTTAACAGACTCATAGTTTCCCTCATTTCAGGGTTAACAGACTCAGAGTTTCCCTCATTTCAGGGTTAACAGACTCAGAGTTTCTCTCATTTCAGGGTTAACAGACTCAGAGTTTCCCTCATTTCAGGGTTAACAGACTCAGAGTTTCCCTCATTTCAGGGTTAATAGACTCAGAGTTTCCCTCATTTAAGGGTTAATAGACTCAGAGTTTCTCTCATTTCAGGGTTAACAGACTCAGAGTTTCTCTCATCTCAGGGTTAACAGACTCAGAGTTTCTCTCATTTCAGGGTTAACAGACTCAGAGTTTCCCTCATTTCAGGGTTAACAGACTCAGAGTTTTTGTGAAACAGACCCCTGATCTTACTGCACCTGTATGACGTCACTCTCAGTCAGGTGGAGACTCACCTGTGTGCAGGTCGTAGTCGTTGGGGTAGGTGTACGGATCGTACTGAGGGACAAAAAGAGTCAGAGTTAGACACCTGTCACTGATGCTAAGCTAACGGCTAACACACACATACAGAGCTGTTTTCTGATGCTAAGCTAACGGCTAACACACAGATATAAAGCTGTTTTTGTCCTGAAACCTGCCGCAGAGCCTGCACAGGTGTGTTTACCTGTATTTACCTGTATTTACCTGAGTTTCAGCTGTTACCTGCGGGATTGTTGCGTCAGTGCTAACGGTGGCTAACAGCTAACAGCGCTGCTGAGGACAAAGATGAAATAAAACCTTATTTTCAGACTCACCTCCTCTTCATCGTGATAACTCATGATGCTGTGACACAGAAGACGAAGCTCCGCGCTCTCAACTTTCTGCTTTTCTTTATTTTTATTCTTTTTTTATCCTTTTTTATCCTTTAGCTCTGAAGCTAACAAGCTAACACACGCCGCGCGCTCCACCGGAAGCGGAAGAAGGAAATTTCTTCTTCGTGGCTTTTTCCCTCAAACAGAAAAACTCAGAGCTCGTTTTTTAAAACTGCGCCACCTCCAGGCTGAGAGTTTACACCGAAATTAGAAACATTAGAAATTAAACCAGATTTCTCTTCTGGTGCTTGTTTGGATTTAAAATGAGTAATTACTTATTTATTAGTATGTAATTACTTATTTATTAGTTAAAGATAATTTATATATCAGTTATTTATATAAGAGAGGTGATGGTTTAACTCTAATCCATTCTGGAGACCTCAAAAATTTAAGTATGGAGATGTTAAATCTTCACAGGCTGTTCGTCAGAACAATAGGAATGATGATGATGAATGATGGCAATAATTATAATAATAATAATAATAATAATAATAATAATAATAATAATAATAATAATAATAATAATAATAATACATTTTATTTAAGGGCGCCTTTCATGCCACTCAACGTCACCTTACAAGAATGAAAGTGCATTAAAAAAGGACTAAAACAGATAAAACAAGGAATACAATATAATGCAACATATAACAATGAATTAAAATACAAAACAGTGCAATGGTGGTGAAAGGTCAGAGGGAGAAGGCGAGTTTAATTAGATGGGTTTTGAGTCTGGATTTGAAGAGGGGTAAGGACAATGAATGTCTCACACTCTCTTCAATTTTCCACTCTTTATTTTGTCCAGAGTTTTCCAAATCCTGAGCTTTTCAGGGTGAATGTGTGTGTGTGTGTGTGTGTGTGTGTGTGTGTGTGTGTGTGTGTGTGTGTGTGTGTGTGTGTGTGTGTGTGCCTTTCTGAGATAGATGATATATAGCTAGTTTGAGTGTGTGGTTTCAAAAAATGAGAAAAAGAAAGGAGAAAATATGAATGTAAACATATAAATACAAATACAAACATTGTAAGAAAAACATATCAACCCGTAACAAACTGAGAGATGAGCTCCGCAGACTTTCAGTCTCTAGGGACCATCAACAAATTACTGTCTCTGGCAGTCACTGCTCTTGTACACATCTAGAGAAAGGAAGATAGCATCAGTCCCTAAATGCACGGCCTGCAAACTCCGAGTTTTGAACAATAAACTTCGATAACAACATATAACACGATGTAAAAACGTGACTTTGTGCATCAAAATACCAAATGGAGCATCTTAAACACACAGAGGACAGAGAAAGTGCGATGACATGTATGATTATTCTGCTTATGACACTGAAGGAGAAAAAAGGTCTAAATTGTCTCTGAACAGGAGAAATAAACAAACAAACATGATTAAGCTCTGAAATATATGACACCAGGAATAATTACAGTCTCATGGACGCACAGGTGAGTAAAATGAAGAATAGTGAGTCCTGAGGGAGAAAGAAAGAGCCTGAGAGGATGAATAAAAACACTGAGTAGAGGTGGGGGCTTGATTGACAGGGATGATTGCTGATAGGTGAAGAAAGGGGGGGGGGTGATTATGATGAGGGGTAACCTCAGTCCTGTGAATCAAACCTGCAGGTGCAGCAGGAATGAGGCAGAAAGTTGCTCCTTTTGTACAATTTATGAGTTAATTATCACATCACTGAGACTCTGAATGTTGGTGCAGTTAATGAGGGAGCAGAGAAGGAGCTGCAGATGGAGCAGGGTGGAGGTGAGGGAGGGGTGAGGGAGGGGTGAGGGAGGGGTGAGGGTGGGGGTTTTCAGACAGAGAGACTTTATTGACCTGAGCGTGGAAACTAAAATACAAATGTTTGCACAAACTGAGTCAGAAGTGTTTGCCTCCATGTTGTTACATCACCTCAGATCAACCAATGGGAGCAGCCGGTTCAGCTGTTTCACAGGAGCAGAAACAGAAAAGTTCCTCTGTCTCCTGAAGAGATTATTATAAACACACACACACACACACACACACACACACATACACACCTGTGTTCCTCTCCAGCAGGTGGAGCCAGAGCTGCAGTGACTTTCAGACTCTTCATCCTTTAAAACTCTTCATCATTTTGTGTTCAGGTGATTTCAGCTCTGAAGGTTTAAACACAGCAAAGATTAAAGTCAGATCCATTAACTCACTTCCTGTTTCTGCTCATTTTCATTTATTTCACTCTCAGATTCAGACACGAGATATAAAAGCTCAAACTGAGAAAAATAAAGAGGAAGAAAAAAAGGAAAATAAAAATACACGAAACGAAACAAAGACAAGATTTTACTTTATATGAACAGATCAGTGCACTCTCTCTCTCTCTGTTTCTCTCTCTCTCTCTCTCTCTCTCTCTCTCTCTCTCTCTCTCTCTCTCTCTCTCTCTGTTCAGGGGTGTAAACTAAACGCAGACTCCACAGTCACTCAGTCAGTTTTTCCTCCCTCCGACAGTCAAACATCACCAGGAGCTTCTGTGAAAAGAGAGAGAGAGAGAGAGAGAGAGAGAGAGAGAGAGCGCGAGGAGTGAGAGAGAGAGAGAGAGAGAGAGAGAGAGGGAGAGAGAGAGGGGGAGGAATAAGGAGAGAAAGTCTGGACTCACTCTGAACAGACGGAGCAGAATAAACCACAGATCTCCTCCTTCTCCTCCTTCTCCTCCTCCGCGGACTCCTGGTTTCAGGATCTGGACTCGGGACCTTTCAGTCCTCTCGGGGTCTGGACTCGGGACCTTTCAGTCCTCTCAGGGTCTGGACTCGGGGTCCAGGTCTGAAGCTCCGCGTGGATCCGGATCGTGCGTAATTTGGAGACTTTCTCTGCGTCAGGATGCGCGTCCTGGCTCCGTTTCTGCTGCAGCTGCTGCTGATCTGTTTGCTCTGTTTCTACAATGCAAAGGCTCAGAAGTTCTCCGCGCTCACCGTGAGTAGATCCACACAGCATAGAGTGGGTTTGCTTTGCATCCACACACCTCATTGAGAAGTTAAAAAAGCCTCAGGGCGTGTGAAACATAGAGACACAAATACTAGAGTTTGTTTCATACGGATCTTAATTCTGAAGGAAATGTTTTTATAGATCTGTAGGGCCTAGAGTTTGTTTCATATAGATCCATATTCACAGAGTAGTTTTGTGTAGATCTGCAGAGCCCAGGGTTGGTTTAATGCAGATCTATGAAGCAAGTGTGACTCATATAGATCAACACCACTGAAAATACAAGAACTTTAAAAACATAACAAAGACAGTGAAGATACAAAAAAGACAAACTGTTCAGCTGTTCTACTATTTTTATCTTTGGGGACAGAGGTAACGAATCAAAATGAGAACAAACAGATTTATCTAAGAAGCTGCCTGTGATTACAGAGTCACTGCAGATGCATCATAGACCAAACCTACTTCAGACTCAGTGCAGACAAACTGAAGAAAGACTGTAGATAAACAGCAGATAGAGTGTAGAAACTTTATAAACGCTGCAGAGACGTTTACAGCTGCAGACACGTTTACAGCTGCAGACATTTAAAACTTTAACTCACAGAAACTTAAGTTTGACACAATTAAAAAAGGAAAAACTGTTCGTTCTCTGCAGACTCACTAAAAACAGTTTAAACTGAAAAAAGTGCAGGGACACAGTGATGACTGATCTGGATTAAAGGCTCTGTGTGGTCCTGTGACACACACACACACACACACACACACACACACACACACATACACACACACACACACACACACACACACACCCTTAAGCAGGTGAAGCCGTCACTTTTTCTTCCACCTCTTTGCCGTCCCATGATCCTCTGGGTGTTGGAGCAGGAAACTCTCGCCGCCTCCTTTAACACGTCCACTTGGCTCCCAGCGGGGCCCCCATTGACCTGTGTGTGTGTGTGTGTGTGTGTGTGTGTGAGACAGGATTTGATTTGTGTGTGTGTGAGAGCAGTTGGGGAAGTTAATCTCTGATCTGAGTCTCAGTTTTTGTCTCTGCTCCATGAATCAGGTGAAAGTTTGAAGGAGGTCATCTCACACACACACACACACACACACACACACACACTCACACACACACACACACACACA
>RPOG01006799.1:0-21688 GCA_008086565.1 Thalassoma bifasciatum
GTACGAGGCGGGGATTCCCTGAAAAAGAGAACAACGCTCAACGAGTTCCCAGGTCACACAAAGGTTACTCATCCATGTGTGATTGTTTTATTTTCAGCTGAAAAGACCGACTCATGACGGTGGATCACATCACTCCACTTCTGATGTTTTTTTCACTGCCTGTCAGAAAACAGGTCTTAAAATATTACAGCTGGTTTCTAAAGCACTCAAAGGTTAAAGGTCAAAACACAGCCGTGATCTTCCAAAGAGGCACGAAGCATCAAGATGAAAGACAGGTGTGTTTTATTTCCCCAGAGTCTCAACCAAACATGGTGAAGCAGAGCTCAGTGGCTTTAGCTTCATTCGCTTCATGAGTCAAAAAATTGAGGGAAGTGTTTCACCTCAAGGACCCATTACACTGACATATGGAGAAGTTAATCCTTTAACACCCAAGCCCGAAAATGCCTGGACTATTTTGCTTATCTTGACCATAAAACGGTCAGAAAATGTCCTGTGACTTCAGTGCTCAAGCCCATTTTTTTCTGGAATACTTTGAACTTTCAATATCTGATGTCATTTCCATTTTACTGCATGTTATGTGAGAGAAAAACACTTTAAACTGAAGAAACACAAACAAAGAATTGGATGTTAGAGGTTTAGTGAAGAAAAAACACTTCAAAAAAACAGAATGAATAAATTTTACAGGATGAGCTGTGAAATTGGAACATTAACAAACATATGTACACTGACAGTTATGAGATTTTTATCTCTTATTCTGTATAAAATGAGATATTTACAGCATCACTGGATCCTCCAAGACCTCAGATCTGGTTCTTCTCCTTGCACAAAAGTCACTTACGTTTTTTTCCTCCACTTCTTGACAGAAAAATTTAATCCGTACATAAAGGAGAAAGATATTTAGCTTCTCACGCCTATGGTACAGTACAAACAAGGCATGGTGCAGTATTTATAAAGATTAGCAACAATTTAAGTCTTTTAAAAAAATGCTCAAACAGCAAGAAGACTTGAAACACATTTCTGAGACCGCAGAAAATCAACACATAAAACACACATTCTCGTATACACTACAAACACAGGACGTTACTTTGTTCTAAAAAGATTACTATGTATTGTCAACAGTAAAATACACACATATTCATAGCTTTCGTGTGACATCACACTCCCTAAGGAACGCCCCCCTGGAGGGCAAAACATTACGCTTTACGTCTAAAACCGCTATAGGACACGCAAGAAAACAATAAAACAGCTGTTGTGTGGTCGGACGTGCGAACCGTCGGTAGGGAAAACCAGGATTGTGTTTTTGAGAGGAGAAATCTCTGGATCAGCGCTGTCAAGTGCAACTCTGTCCCTGGGGAGCAGTAACCATGGCAGCCTCCAAATACACGCGTATCTGTAGTTAACACTTCATCATCAATTAATACTCAAGCCCCAGTCAATTGAACAAACGTGTATTTATCTGTTTATTAATTATCATAGTTTTAGCTATAAATCAGATCTTTACGTAGCTAAATGCTGCGTGTTTGATGCATAGACTGTATAATAAGTGGACGTAATGACGTTCGGCTCAAACTGAAGCCTCCAGCAGATGCTCCGCCCCCTGGTGTCTGGCTGCAGTATAGGTCATAAGCCCCACCCCCTGGTGTCTGGCTGCAGTATAGGTCATAAGCCCCGCCCCCTGGTGTCTGGCTGCAGTATAGGTCATAAGCCCCGCCTCCCCATGTATTCCAGATATGAGCCGGGAAACTTAAAAAAATTACGATACCTCGTAGAAACGTTTCTCTCATCCTTACGCTAAGGTAGTAGACGATGTCATCTGGCTGCATGGTGTTCAGGTGTTTTTTTTCCTGAGAAGTTAGTTTCTCATTAGTTATTGGACGTTAAACCCGTGTTATAAGTTTCGTTTTACGATAGTTGACAGCTGCCGTTTGTGAGTAGTTTTTATCGANCCGCCCCCTGGTGTCTGGCTGCAGTATAGGTCATAAGCCCCGCCCCCTGGTGTCTGGCTGCAGTATAGGTCATAAGCCCCGCCTCCCCATGTATTCCAGATATGAGCCGGGAAACTTAAAAAAATTACGATACCTCGTAGAAACGTTTCTCTCATCCTTACGCTAAGGTAGTAGACGATGTCATCTGGCTGCATGGTGTTCAGGTGTTTTTTTTCCTGAGAAGTTAGTTTCTCATTAGTTATTGGACGTTAAACCCGTGTTATAAGTTTCGTTTTACGATAGTTGACAGCTGCCGTTTGTGAGTAGTTTTTATCGAGGATATAAGAAACTTCGGGAAAGAGCCAAAAGGGGACTAAACCTTCTGAAGAAGAAGAAATAAATATTTTTATTTCTCTTTTTTACTTGGCTCCACCGGAAATTCTCTACTGCGCCGACTCTGGCTGCACAATGGCGGCTAGAGAAACAGGTTTTTTTGGCTTCAAAATCATAGAACGGTGACAGGCGGAAGCACGCTGTCCATTCTATATACAATGGTTTGATGTGGTTTGTTGTCCTAGCTGCCAACTGCCGTGATCGTAAAATTGAAGGCATACACTGCGGCATTATTTAATTTTTAGACATTAAAAAAAAACACTTTTTCAAATAAAAATAGGCAGTTTAAAAACTTTTGTACAGTAATTTGCAATTCGCTTATTGTCGACAAGGACCTGGCGGTGTGTAATTGCTCAAATACCGAATCCGGTGCTGTACATGGGTCACAAGTGCCCGACACTTCTCGCTTGTTTCGGTATCTCTCCTTCTCGGCCGCTGACAGGTGAGATAAATGAGTTGGTTTTTTTTTTATGTCCGCAGAGGTTTCATTACGCGCTGTCATTTTCGAACGTTGTTTTGCCCTCCAGGGCTACCGGCGAGTCACGTGACTGAAAGCTATGAATTGCACAAATAAGACTCTGTAAATCCTTCCAAAAGAGTCACCACACAATACAAGCATTAAATTACGCATAAAAGGAAGTAAAAACTAGATAGAGAGAGCTTCATTCATCCCATCAAACTTTACCTTTTCTCACATGAAGTTGCTCCCTTTTTCTTAGGGTCACGCAGAAACTTCAGTGGTTTTTGGAGGGTTTTTTTTTCTTTTACCTGACAGGATCGCAGGTTTCCTTAACCCTCTGGAGTCAAGGGGTCAGTTGGCTGTTTTTGCCTACTTTTGATTTTACCTTCATATTTCACCTTAAGAACTGTTTGCCTTGCCTTGCTTGGTATCCTTTTTTTCAGCACAACCTCACCTGTTTAAATTTACTCTTATCTACTCTTTTTAACAAACTGTGTGAGCACACTGGACCTAAAATTGAAAAAATTATACAAAATCAAAGTAAGAAAAAGTTTGAATTTTTTGCTCTAGGGACCACAAGCATTTGTAACGAATCATTTTCATAAATTAAAATGACAAAATACAATGTAAATGTTAAAAAAACAATGTAAATATTAATCATAAAACACTGTAATCTACAACTTTTTGCATAAAAATAAAGGAAATTTCCAGGTGTTTTTGCACAACTATTTACAACGATTACAACCCATCAGGAGCCACAACCACAGACATGCGTAAAAAATAATTTTCATAACTCAGAATGCAAATTTGAATTGTAAATTCTAAAAAAAGGCCAAATTTAGAAAAAAAAACCCTTCTTATATATTACTATTTACATAAAATAAAGGGAAAATCCAGGCGTTTTTGTACAACAATTAACAACTACCTACAAACCATCAGTAGTTACAAAAATATTTCACAAAATTATCTGTGCCACACAGACCACCAAGTTAGATGCTGTGTGCACACATCCTCATTCTCCTTTCAATCCTAATTAAAAAAAAAAGACAGATCAACCTCTCTAAACCATTGACTGTATATAGAATGGACAGCGTGCTTCCGCCTGTCACCGTTCTATGTTTTTGAAGCCAAAAAACCCCGTTTCTCTAGCCGCCATTGTGCAGCCAGAGTCTGCACAGTAGAGAATTTCCGGAGGAGCCAAGTAAAAAAGAGAAATAAAAATATTTATTTCTTCTTCTTCAGAAGGTTTAGTCTCCTTTTGGCTCTTTCCCGAAGTTTCTTATATCCCCGATAAAAACTACTCACGAACGGCAGCTGTCAACTATCGTAAAACGAAACTTATATCGTGGTTTTTAACGTCCAATAACTAATGAGAAACTAACTTCTCAGGGAAAAAAAACACCTGAACACCGTGCAGCCAGATGACATCATCATACTATCTTAGCGTAAAGATGAGAGAAACGTTTCTACCAGGTATCGTAATTTTTTAAAGTTTTCCCGGCTCATATCTGGAATACATGGGGACCGCCCCGAATACTGGATATGACGTCGGTCTGTGGTCCCCCGCCCCGAATACTGGATATGACGTCGGTCTGTGGTCCCCCGCCCCGAATACTGGATATGACGTCGGTCTGTGGTGGGGGCGGGGCATCTGCTGGAGGCTTCAGTTTCAGCCAAACGTCGTTACGTCCACTCATTATACATTCTATGCTCTATACTCAAAGTCCTCACTCCCTCTCACTCCCGCGCGTCCATCGACCCCCAAGGGTTAAATGCCTGAGTGAAATTACCGTAATAACAACCACACTTTGACTGAGAACAATGTCTCAGCTTTCAGAAACCGTTGGAATTTTACAGAATGTGCAAACTGTTTAGGAGTAAAGGACGTTCAAATGCAAATGTGTCAGCGCCGACATATCCACTCTTCAGGGGTTCAAGGAGTTAAAAGACTATGGGGTTTAAGTCAAATGGGTAAGAAGTATTGATTTATCAATAATCAAGCTAAAGACGACCAAAAGACGACATGAAGCTCATCCAGTGTCTGATATTTGGACGCTGAACTTTCACATTTGTTGCCTCTTTGTTGTGAGTGTTTATCCTGCTTTATGTCCGTGTTAGGTGTGAGCAGGTGTGTGTGTCAGCCTCCTGTTTTCCCATCATGACATACAGATCATAGCTCCTGGTCCGCAGCAGGCACTAAAACAGCTCTGCTCTTTGAAAGCAAACCCCGCTGACATTTGATGGAGCTGCAGAGAAACACTGACTCCTATGGAGGGTCCAGTGTGTGTATGTTTGTGTGAGTGTTTGCCAATCACAACCAAACTCCACCCATTCACAGGGGTGTGTGTGAGAGTGAGGGTGTGTGTGTTTGGCAGAGACCTTCCCCTCCCGTTGTGTGTGTTTGTGTGTGTGTGTGTGCTGCCTATTCTCTAAATAACCTGTTGATCCAGTCAAGCTCACACTTAGCCTCTCGAGCTCCGGCTCTTCTCTTCTTCCTCTTTCTCCTGGATTTCATCTGAGTCACTGTGAGTGTTTTCTCAGCTTTCACGCACGTTTCCCGGCATGTCACTGACAGATGGAGCTCATTTCAGCGCACTAACAGCTCTGTGTGTCACTGCAGGAGCAAAGAGAGACAGAGAGTTTAACTTCGGACGACCTGGAGCTTCTGTAAGTACAGACTTCAAACTTTTACTCTTTGACTTTAACAACAAATATCCACAACTTTTCCTGAGCGGTTTAAGCTCTGCAGGAGTCCAACATTATATCCAGTAGCCAAAAGATGTTTATGTTTCACTTTTGCCTGCAGTTTCAGGGAGATAATGAGTTCTGAAAAAACTTTAAAACTTGTATTTTCATTCAATCACTCAGCTGATAATGAATGAAACTCTTTCCAGATCAGCTAAACTGCAGCTGCTTAAAGTAAAACTCCAAAAGCAAAAGGGTCAGAGACTTTACAGTAAATATTATTATGTCCTGAAGTCCTGAAGATACTAAAAAATCTACTCTCTGATGTCTTAATTCTTTTTATTTTGTAGGAAGCTTTGCAATACTTTGGTACCATAAAACCGACAACAATGAACATTCATAGGATTTTAATGTTTGAACTGGTGTTTTGGGTTTTGGTGAGCAACACCACCATCATAATGAACATAACGAAAGTAGCTGCGTCAATGTTTGAATTAACCTCTTATCATGCTCTGTTATTGCTGAGATTACTGATTTGTTTTTATCTATTTTATGATGATCACTGAACGGTTGCTGATTTGATTTTGAAGGATATTTTTTTAATCTTATCTTTAAGGGTTTGCTGCATACGATGAAAATCATAGAAGGAGATTTAATTTTAGGCATCAATTTGCTCAGACAACACTGAAACAAATGTGTATTTCAGTTGTTGGTGTTAAATTATGGAATTCTCAACAGGATGACTTGAAGGGATGCAGAAATATTTTTCAATTTAAAAAAATATATAAAGAGAGACATTTCTTAAGTTATGACCTTGAAATTTAATTTGACGCATTGTTTTTTATTTATGTTTATCTGGTTTATTTATTTATTTTTTTGGTTGTTGTTTGTTCTTTTGCTTTTTGTTTGTTTGTTCCAATCTTGACAATCTTGAAACTTCAGTTCCTTTTTTAAAGGCTCTAAGAGTCGGGGTGGAGGTGATGGTGGCGAAACATTTTGAAGTTTTGTGATCAGAATAGGGGTAGCAATAAATAAGAACATTGTTCTTCCAGCTGCTCCTTTCCAGTCATGTAGAGTTTCAATGTTTAAATATGTGTAATTTATCAAATATTGTAATATTGTAAACTCTCATGTATGGGACAAATTAAAAAAAAAAAAAAAAAAAAGGGGTCAGAAGATCTCAGGAGATCTCTTAATAGAAACTGTTCATTTATCTGTTTTGAAAACTGAAAGTAGAAGATAATGGAACGACTTTGGACGGATGTTTAATTTCATGTCATGTCGTTGTCAGTTGCCAGATCTGATGACCTAAATAAGGGTAATAAAATCTGAGTTTGCACCTGCAGTTACTCTGACTGGAGGCAAAAGTTCCAGTTTTCAAGTTCATCCAAGTAGAAGTGAAAAGTATTGCCTAAAAATGTACTTAAAGTGCACTTAACTGTACTCAAGGATCAGGAGTGAAACAGGTTTAACAAGAAAGATGGGACCTCCAAATTATTTAAGTATGATTTAAGCATCTATGAATTACAACCGTGTGAGGGGAGTTTGTTGATGCCTGTCCAGGATGAAGTTATTGAATATTTTGTTGGTGGTGCACTTTTAAAAGCAGTATCTGTAAACTGTCAAACATGTAAAACAGTTTGTATTAATGAAGATCTGATAGAGTCTTGAGGCTGGGAAAAGGTTTTGGTTTTGTTGTGTCGCTGATGAGTTTGGATGAATGAAACCGTGAAAGTGTTTCCAAACTTACAAGAGTCTCTTATCAGGTGGTGAATCAAGAGAAGTACTGATTTTAAAAACTACCCTAAAAGTACACAAAGTTACTTTAACCCTTCAGGATTACATCTCTTGAAACTTCAGTGACTAGTTTTGAGCTGAGGTCTGAATGTTTGACCCCTTCACTCAGCGGATCAGGTGGTGCTGTTTTGCTGTTGGAGCAACTCGCTGCATGTTTTAGGTTTTAAAGGGCAGGGTCACTGATAACACCTAAATAAGTTAATAACTAACTTAACTAATAACACAGTGCTTCCATAATCCATCACCTGTCTTGTAATCCTGTCTGGATCAAATGTTTGACAGGGTGTGGACCAAACCACTTATTAAAGGAGATTAACACGACTGTAACATGTTGATGTTTTAGAGGTAGCAGAGCGACTTTACTGTCTTTGATCAGCTTTGGGTCCTAACAACTCCAGCGATGTGGGCAATGAAACCAGCTGGATTGACGTCCTTTATCTACTTTTTATTCCAGTAACTTTGGTAAACATGGTGGATGTTGCCTCATGTCACTATAAAACCAAATGAAAGGCCCAATTCCAATTCCTTTCTTAACCCTCAATCTTAGTAGCCCTCAAAACCAAGTGTTAAGTATCTTGTGACTTAGAAATGGGACACCCCTTAAATGCAAATGAAATCATTGTGGACTGTCTGTCACTTATTCCTTCGGTTAGCGTTATCAAAAAAATATCTGTATAAATAACACAACCACGGACATATTCAGCTGTCACAGCATACCATAGTTTATTGAAAGGTAAACACCAGCTTTAACTATCGTTACAAAACTCTGCGGCTACAGGAGATGACATTAGCCCGGTCATCTTATACCATTATCAGCACAAGCATGTTATATAGGCTGTTATCTTGATAAACAATTACATTACCACGGAGAAAAAAGACCATTTTGTAACGTTAACTGACTTAAACGATAGCAACATGGCTTGTCCGCACCGGACGCTATTGACAAAAGATCGTAAAATAAAAATAAATGTTCTGCAACAACGAGGTAAATAATCCTTAAAATGGGTCTAAACTAAGATAATACAATGGTTTTCCTAATATTTATATCTCCATTAACAAAGAAAATACTATATTTGTTGCTCGCCTTCTCTGCCGCTTTGGACGCCATGTTTATTTACCGGAAATACACAATGCATTCTGGATGTCCCTTAGTCCCAAGGGTGGTGTCGGAGAATCTCAGTATTGAGGGAGATACAGCCTCAGTCTTAACCCTCAACCTTAACATTCTGAGAATCTGGACAGGACTTACACTTCACGGGAGTGAGCATTTTGAGATTGAGGGTTAAGACAGGAATTGGAATTCACCCCAAATGTTTGACAGGGTGTGGACCAAACCACCTCTTAAAGGAGATTAACACGACTGTAACATGTTGATGTTTTAGAGGTAGCAGAGCGACTTTACTGTCTTTGATCAGCTTTGGGTCCTAACAACTATTTTATTTTAAGTAGTGCAGTTTCAGTAGAATGAAAGGGGGAAGAAACCAGATTGAAACAGTTCATAGAGATTGTTATGGGACAGGTGGGAATGAAGTTGAGAGGCAACAGTTTTTTTAAGGATTTTGGATAGAAATGGAAGGTTAGAGATAGGGCGGAAATTATTGAGGTTTTTTAGGGTCAGAACCAAGTTTTTTGAGTACCGGGGTGACTGCAGCAGCTTTAAGGGGCGAGGGGACAGTTCCGGTGGTGAGGGAAGAGTGGGTTATAAGTGAGATGAGGGGGGCCAGAGAAGGAGCAGCAGCTTTAACCAGAGCTAAAGATGAGAGAAACGTTTCGAGGTATCATAATTTTTTTAAGTTTTCCCGGCTCATATCTGGAATACATGGGGAGGCGGGGCTTATGACCTATACTGCAGCCAGACACCAGGGGGCGGGGCTTATGACCTATACTGCAGCCAGACACCAGGGGGCGGGGCTTATGACCTATACTGCAGCCAGACACCAGGGGGCGGGGCTTATGACCTATACTGCAGCCAGACACCAGGGGGCGGGGCATCTGCTGGAGGCTTCAGTTTGAGCCGAACGTCGTTACGTCCACTCATTATACAGTCTATGGTGCCAAGCCGCTCCAAACCGGCCCCAGGGGTGGGGCTATAATCACTGCAGTACGTTGATTGGTCAAAAGATCGGTAACTTCCTGTGTGACAGCGGTAATAAAGAACAACACACAACCCCGCAGGCAGCCTTTCCTGAAACAAAGCTTCATTGCGCTATGGAATAAAGAGCCACAGCTGATCACACAGTAGAAGAGTTGCTGGATGTCCTCCATCTTTCTCTTTGTTTACAATGCCGCTAATTTCTTCTTCGTTGCATTTTATTCGCGGGGTACACTGTGTAGCGCTGCAGTGACGTCACGCGTTACGTAGCTGACGCAGCTCTCGCCATCCGGCCCATCAAGCAGGGTACGGTTGGCTGTGGAAACACGCACAGGATCAGGCTTTACTGATCTGACCCGTACCAAACTGTACTGATCCGTACCAGACTGCCTGGTGGTAACAAGACTGAACATTGTTAGTGGTTTTGTGTATATGTACAGTGTTTCTTATTGTGTTTCATATTGTGTTGTTGTATTATTTCCATATTTTAGATTTTTAACTGGGTCTTATTGTCTTTTGTATGTTCCTGCTTTATGGGAAAACCAAGAGATTCAGGTTCATGATGTAACACAGGTGAATATTTGATGGTTTGAGTAAGGACAGTGAGTATCTGTGACACTTTTTGTTGCATGTTCCTGCTTTTTGTTTAGATGATCTCCACTTGTTTGTTGCTCACTCTCTTTTCCTTGTGATGTAAAAACCTCTGAGTCTCAGATAAGCTTTGGCTGCAGGTCAAGAAGCTTTTGTTTGGGTCTGAATGGCTCTTGTGAAGTGTTTTCGATGCACAGGGGAGTTTCATATTTGTACTGACAAAATCTTTGTCGTCCCCTGTTAACGGTTAACTTTCTCAGCTTAAGATAAAAAAGAGGTGTACCTAAGGCGACGGGGTGAATAATATAAGATGACAGTTATTACGCTAATAAATCTGTCATTTATACTGTGATGGCAAAGTGTTCTTGTAGGTTAAGAGTCAGCTGTGAAGTGTTTTCTTCCTCAAAGTCAAGATGTTTGATCTTTGACATTTTCTCTTTTTCCCACCATAGTCAGTGAAGGTTGGATTTAAATACTGAGCACACAAAGATTAACTGGAATGAAAATTGCTCAAGAAGTTAAACCAACTTACCTGACCTTCCTCGTTCCTGCAAAATCAGTTTTAGGGAGGTGTCACTCCACACTCACAACAGAATGATTCATCTCTGGGTTTAAAGAATACATTACCTGTATTGTGCAAAATCTTGCACATTTTAAAGTTGGATTTATCAGTCGTTTGTGAAGGATAAACCAAAGCTTCTTCAACTTCCAACAAAGGATTGTTTTCTCATGATCTGTCAGCGCTAAAACAAAATGAACCAACTTGTTTGGTTACAAGACAAGAGAGAAAAGTTTCTCAACAGTCGCCCCACTTTTCTTTTGTTACCATGAGCAGTGGAAAATGTGGAAAACATCCAGGTGCAGCTGTTGTTCTGCCATCAGCAGTAAATAAAAGATAATGAGCTTCGTCTTTGTTTTATAGCACTGACAGGAGGAGTTTTCTGCAGCTTTAGAGCAGAAAATGTCCATAATAATGACACCTCTGCATGTGGCTCATCTCTATCATTACAGTCACTTCTTTCCTCTTCTGTGAGCTGCAAACATGCTCGCGTAGGTTTTCTTTGTTTCCTCACACTCTCTGAAACACACTCCCAAGCTCACCTGTGTTTGTTATTGGAAGTGCAGAAAGCGTTGAGATAAGATGACTGAGTTGTATAGAGCGTGAAGAGATGTTTCCTCTTTGTTTTGGCTTATCAAACCACTCCGGAGATAAAAGGAGAGGGCGGGATGCGAAGGATAAGCTGGGGAGGGATGACAGAGCTCCAAAGAAAAATGGGTTGAGGTGGATGAAAGAGTGCAGGGCTCCAGGTGCAGATCTCACTTTTATTTTTCCTTTTGAAGAAGGTTTGAGAGCGGCAGAGTAAATTCTCACGGCTCATCACGGGATCAAACCTTCATCGTCCTCACATGGCTGCACATGCTCTCACGTTGTGTATCTTTCTGGGTCCATTTTATCAGGAATGTGTCTCTAATTATGATTTTTCCCTGTCTTCATGTGTGTGTGTGTGCGTATGTGTGTGTGTGTGTGTTATGAAAACCACCCAGAGAGATCCAAAGGAAAACCTGTCGAAGGGGGAAAAAAAGTGGAAAATCCTCAACGTGGAGGGAGGATCATGGACTGAGGACGTGTGAATCTCTGCGTCTGCGTCCGTCTGAGTCATAGATGTGTTTAATTGAAAGGAAATCATGTCAGTGATACACACCTGGGCCTGCTTCCTCCTCTGGATCAGCTTTTCCACGCAGAACAAAACTCCAGGTAAGGGCACAAACGCCTCTTTGTCCTGCAGCAGAGAAACATTCACGGCGGATAAAAGACAGGAGGATTTCCTTACACCGCCTGGCACACAGATCCAGTTTGGGGTAGAGAGAAATATGTGAAACTCCTCAGAAAAGTTGCAAGATTGAGGGATTTTTCTTCCTGCAGTGGATAATTATCTTGTATTAGTCATGTGGCTTATTCACGGATTCTCCTCTCAACGCTGATGCAATCAGGATGGAAATATTCTCAAACCGCTGAAAGTGAAAAAAACCTGACACAGCTGGGCTTGAAAGAAAATTCTGTCTCAGTTTTACAAGTTTAACTATCATCCCTAAGAGTTTAAGTTACAGTTTACTTCACCACTTAATCGCTTACAGCTGGAGGCAAAAAGGAAGGATGAAACCGCTTTTCTTTTTTCTAAACCTCACAAAGAAGTTCTGGGTCTTGAACATAACCAAACTGTGACCTGGTTTTGGTTTGGTTTGGTTTAAGCTCTAAAGTACTTGGATTGGTTTCATGTGACGGAACAGAGACGCTTTAACACGGACACTGAACTCTGGAAATTTCCTGACTTTACCCAGGTGGCTGCTGCTGAAACTGGTCACAATTTCAAGAGGAAACTGCAGTGGTTTGGTCTCCTAATTCAATCACATTTAATATAAAAAAGCTGTAACTCTTGAAATTGTCGGCCTGTGGTGGGTTTCAACTTGTGCCCCTTTACTGCACATTGACTCTTTACTGTTCTTTACCACCAAAGAAAAGCAGAAACAGTCATGAAATATTATAAAACTACAAGGTGTCCTGACCAGCTGATGTGTAAATATCCCAGGTAAAAATTGGGACATGAATGTTTGATCTTAGGGAGAACGTTAGAGAGACTAACGACCAAATTCCACCAGATCCTTGTTTGGTTCGTCTCCGCTCAAGTCAACAAAAAAAAAAGTAACTGCCACATTTTGTAATAAAATCCTTCAAGATAATACAGAATAAACTTTGCCGCATTGTGTAAAAACTTTCTACCACCAGAACAAAATGACTTTGTGCATACCGTCATGAACTGTAAATATGAATTAATTTTGAAAAATTGGCGGTCTTTCATTGGCCAAATTATAATTAAATACATATTAAAAAGTGTTTAAAAGCTCACAGAGACAAAACCTGCCGTAAATGAATCATACTGGCTCAAACATAATCAGTGCAATGACACATTGGAAGACGTAAAGACATATACAATCTGGATTATGTTCAACGAATATTACAGATTATAGGAAGCACAAACACAAACATGGACAAAATTAACCTGTATTTTTTTCTGTATATGGGTCAATGACAAAAAGAGGGTCTAAAAACGTATTTTTAAAAAGTTCTTTGAAAATGGATAATTTGTATAAAGACTCTCTTCTTAATACAAAAGATTGTCTAAAGTCATCAACTGGTTGTAAAGTTTCTAAAATCCAAGTAATAAAAAATCATAAAAATTAAACTCGTGGGTTTTTACAGTCCACCGCGTTGGTTTATTATGAAAATATATTTATATGTTCCTGTTATTTTTTCTGTGTGAAATTATTGGCAAGTATCTCTTAAGTTTCTGTAGTGACTCACATTTTCATTTTGAGTGTTTCATTTCTTTTATTTGTGAATAAGATAAATAATTTAATGTTAAAATAACATTTCACATTATTACATTGGTTGAACCACCTGACATGGAAATTGTTCCAGTCACCAATGAAGTGAAAAAACCTTTTTTATCAGTATTTCAGAGAAATCTACAAACTTTTCCACTTGGTCACAAATGTCATTTGGGCTCCTCTGGCCGATGCAGTTTCCACAAAGGACAAAATAAGAGAAGTGAAATTTTATTTTCAGATTACAATGCCAACGTGGTGGGACTGATTTGACAAGGTGAAAATTACGGGACAAAAGTTTTTTACATTTCTCAACAGCTTTAAAATTCTTTTTATTTGCAAAGAATGTTTTATTTAAAAAGGTTCAAGCATAAAATAATGCCACTGTATTTTTAATTTCCGTTTACAATAACTGACATTCAATTTTTAGAGTTTAATTACTGTGGATACTTGTCAGGACGGTTGCACCACCTGACATTTTGGGGGTTTGAGGAACCAAAACACAAAAAAACATGTTATATTTTAATAGTTTAAAGATGTGTTCAAATAACACAGGTTTCATAGAATAAAGAAATACATGTGATGAAATACTCAATTCANATTACGGAACAAAAGTTTTTTACATTTCTCAACAGCTTTAAAATTCTTTTTATTTGCAAAGAATGTTTTATTTAAAAAGGTTCAAGCATAAAATAATGCCACTGTATTTTTAATTTCCGTTTACAATAACTGACATTCAATTTTTAGAGTTTAATTACTGTGGATACTTGTCAGGACGGTTGCACCACCTGACATTTTGGGGGTTTGAGGAACCAAAACACAAAAAAACATGTTATATTTTAATAGTTTAAAGATGTGTTCAAATAACACAGGTTTCATAGAATAAAGAAATACATGTGATGAAATACTCAATTCAGGATGGAAGAAAATATTACACTCGGACACAAAAAAAGGGACGTCACCTCACTGACTCGTATGCTGGTATGCTCATACTTAATGTTCTGATAGAAAATGTTGACATTCATAATGGTGGTTGCAACAACCGCATGTTGTAATAACTGACACAATATGTAAGAACTTATTGCATTATGCAGCAAAGTTCTAATGTACAACGCGATTTCTCAAAGTAATGTTTTACACCGTCTGAAAATGTTTTACTTCATTTTTACAAAAAAAAAAAAAAAATACATTACGTCACAATAATGTGTTACACCACGATTTTGCATATGTCACGAAAGGATTCAAGAGTTTCTACGAAGTATTTTTCACGTTCCACCCTTCACATCTGGTTTACAATATCCCTTTCTTCAAAAAGCTTTGTTTTATTTGAAAGTGCAAAAGCTCTTTTTCTAAGGCTTCAACTCCTCAGTGATATTCCTCAGTCTTGAGTAGTTCTTTTTCTAGAGGGACCACAGTTCCCATTGACCTTTGACCGGTCATAACGAGAAGCAAAAACAAAGACGATTCCATCTGATGCTGAAGAAGCAAACTGTGCTGATCCAGCTGCTCTGAGAAGTCTTCAACTTGATGCAGAAACTGAAGCATCCGTCTGAGCCATGGACGGGTGGAAGGAAAAGACAAGGGTCGTGAGGATGGGGGTCAGGAGAAAGTCAATACCTCTGGATCTGCTCCGTCGCATCCCAGATCCAGAAAATCGGATCCTTCAGGAGCTTATATGCACAACCTCTACTTCTCTGGATGTCACGGCAATGATGCATCAAAAGCAGTGCAAGCCAAATTCCAGACTTCCAGAATAAAACACTCCGTGATGATGCGAGATCATAGACTGTATAATGAGTGGATGTAATGACGTTCGGCTCAAACTGAAGCCTCCAGCAGATGCCCCGCCCCCTGGTGTCTGGCTGCAGTATAGGTCATAAGCCCCGCCTCCCCATGAATTCCAGAATACTCGGCCCTTTTGAAATTTTTTAATGCTATGGAGCATCTTTGCAAAGAGAGTAGGAATGTGATTCCATCATACTACTACAGTAGACCGACGTACCACAAGTCCACAAAAAAAAGACTCTTCAATCAAAGAGTAATCAATAACCTGCAATTTTTGGCGCTATATTCAAAGCAAAATGCTATCAACTGTCCTGCCGTTTGTGAGTAGTTTTTACCGGGGATATAAGAAACTTCGGGAAAGAGCCAAAAGGAGACTAAACCTTCTGAAGAAGAAGAAATAAATGTTTTTATTTCTCTTTTTTACTTGGCTCCACTGGAAATTCTCTACTGCGCAGACTCTGGCTGCACAATGGCGACTAGAGAAACGGGGTTTTTTGGCTTCAAAAACGTAGAACGGTGACAGGCGGAAGCACGCTGTCCGTTCTATATACAGTCATTGTGCGAGATCATATTTCTCTCAACCTCATAACGATTGCAGAAAAGCCTGGAGTCAACAGGTTTGAGGTTTTAAGAGGCTAAAAAGATGACGTGGACGAGGAGAAGCAGGAAATTCTCAGTCACATTATTCCTGCACAGAGCTGCAGTCTGTCATTTCAGATGCAAAACTGCGACAGAGCAGAAACAAACTGGTATAACTTTAATTTCAAATGATTAAAGTTATTCACTTTCCTTTCAACAAAAACACTTCATGGGTATTTGTCTGTTTACTACATTACATAACTGTGCATGTTAAGTTTGTCTCTGAGGAGTTTGCACAGGAGAAACGCTCCACCTCAAAACTTTCTGCACACAAAGCCACATCTGTCAGACCAAAGCCGACGTCACCTGACTGTCAGGCAGGTAAACCGTTGGCTGCATCACACAGGTGTGAGTCAGAAGTCTGAGTCATTACTCTGCGGCTGCCAAAGCTTTGATTTTACAAGACAAGCAGACAAGAGGGGGACGCCGTGAGCCTGAGGAGACACAACAATGTCAGAGAGACGGGGAGGGACTGTGAGAACAACTGGGATGATAAAGTCACAATTAATCCCTCTTTTATTCATCTGCGGTTCGTCTGTTAACTGTCACATACACACAGACAATGAAAATCTGAGTCTTTGGAACTAAACCATTGAGCTGAGTCTGGTTTTGACTCAGGCTGCTTCATCAGAGAAATGAAACTTGATTGAGAAATTTATAAAGTGAACTTTAGAGAAGTGGTACAGGTATGAAGAATTCAGATCAGATATTTTTAGGATTCTGAATAGTTGAGGTTTGTTTGTGGGAACTAAAAAAGTATGTTGCACCCACTTCACTGAACTCACATGGAAGTAATTTCCCTCTGATGTTTCACTCAGGATGGACTGGTCAGATGCTGGAAAGTCACAAAAAAAAACAGGAAATACGACACATCACAACTAGTGTGTCACTTCCAGATTGATCAGCAGCTAAAAAGATGACAAAAAGTGAAAATCATGAGGAAAATATTGTTAATATTGAAACAACATACAATGTACATCCTCTTAGGACCCAGCATCTACATGTGAGGACAGTACATTTCTGCCTCTCAGACTCATGACACTTCATTTCTTTTAACTTCGACCTATTAGCTGCATTTAGAGACACTTCCCACTTCGTCTTTTGGTGATATCGCATCTTTACACTCCTGCCCAATCACATCTTTCCATTGATTAATGATTTTATCTGCACCTCTGTGAACACAAAACAAGAATAATTACTAAAAGCGATTCTTATCCTACCTTTTTAGCTTGTTAGTTCTTGAAACATGATTATTATCAGTATTATTTACAAGAATATGTTCGAGTAAAGTGAAATAGGACATTTTTTTAAACTTTTTATTTACTTTTTTGCAGTATTAACAAATATAAAGCACAATAAATGCGACAAAACATACGTAAACAAATGTGAATTCAGTGAGGAGCTACTTTATAATACTTTTAGATGTACACACATGTAAACATACAAAGATCCACACATACACACATATTTAACCCTACACATACACACATCTTTTTCTTTTTTTTTTCTTTTTTGCTCAGCTGACATCTCTAACTGACTTTTCATTCCAGTAATCAGTCCATTTATTCCAACCTTGATCATGGGTCTTTGCTTTGGTCCTCAGATAATAAGTTACTTTTTCCATGGCGTATAATTCGTCCACTATGTTAAAACATTGTGTTAGACTTGGAGGATCAACTTTCAACGAAATAAGACATTTTTACCAGAAGTAAGCCAAAAACGCCTGCTTAGTTTAGCTTAGTCTTTGATTTTTTATTTTTGTAATGTTTTTTTTTATGTTGCTTATAAGCTGAGGTGTTTTTTTCCTGATTCCAAACTTTGCCCCAGGAAAAGGGGCCTAGTCTGCACTGCAAAAACTGAAATCTAAGCAAGTCATTATGTCTTACTTTTAGTCAAATGTGTCTTACTATTCTTGATATGAGCCACATTTACCAGACCAGGTCATAAAAATGTCTCATTTCAAGTTTTTTAAAGACAAAAATGAGGCATCAATTGCTTGTAACAAGTAAAAAAAAAATCTGCCAGTGGGATAAGAAAAAAGATTCTTGTTTCAAGACATCTTTCTAATTTCAAGAAACTTCTCGGGCGAATTCCTCTTATACTTTTGGCAGATTTTTTTGACTTGTTACAAACAGTTTACACCTCATTTTTGTCTTAAAAAAACTTGAAATAAGACATTTTTATGACCTGGTCTGGTGAATGTGGCTCAAATTAAGAACAATAAGACAATTTTTACTACAAATAAGACATAAAGACTTCCTTAGATTTCAGTTTTTGCAGTCTGGTATTTGCTTTTTTTCCCCTCCTCCTTCCTCTTGTACTCTTTTCCTTCTAATAAGCACTATCGCGACCCAACAGTCCTCCTACTCCCTGTCCTCCCCCTGTTATGTGCCTCTGTCTTTTTTTATGTTTCTTGGACATAACTGAAGGCAAATTCTGTTGCTTGGAAACGTGCAATGGCAAATAAAGTGAATCTCAAATCTTAGTTTTGAGTTTTCGCAGTGTAGCAACACTCAAGTTTCCTAATCCACTGCTGGAAGAAAAAGAAGCTCTGCAAGTATCATGAATAAGACACGTTGCATGTGTTTTGCCTCTGCCAGCTTGTTAAAAATGCACTCGTCATCGAATCACTACAGGTGCCACATAGTTTAGAGATCTGACCTTGAAAATCTGAATTAAATGTGTTGACAACCTCGTGCATAAATCTTTCTTACTGCAGGATCTCAACCTTTGGCACTGATATCAGGTGTCAAACAAATACGGTGACATCTCTGAGAGGGTGTGGTCCACAGTGTTCAAACTTGCTTGAAGGATTAGTTTGACATTTTCTTAAATCAGTCTAAAAACAACAGCCAAGTTAAAAAACAAAAACAGGTTTTGCTTGATGAAATCTCCTGCTCATACTCTCTAAGTTAAACTTTCTTCTCATGCTCGCCCAAAATGAGAGACTAAACTTTGCTTTTACTGATTCAGGTCTTCAGGGGAATAGTTGTCCACCAGCTGAAAGCAAAAGACAGATGAAAATGAGGTTTTAATTCTTTCTACGGATTTGGCAAATTTCTGTAAACAAGCAACAAAAACTAAACATTTCTGTTTCATCAAAGCTCAATAAAGCTACTTCACTGCAAAAACTGAAATCTAAGCAAGTCATTATGTCTTATTTTCAGTAAAATTTGTCTTACTATTCTTGATTTGAGCCACATTTACTAGACAAGGTCATAAAAATGTCTTATTTCAAGTTTTTTTGAGACAAAAATGAGGCATCAATTGCTTGTAACAAGTAAAAAAAAATCTGCCAATGGGATAAGATAAAAGATTCTTCGTCTTATCCCACTGGCACATTTCTTTTACTTGTTACAAGCAATTTACACCTCATTTTTGTCATAAAAAAACTAGAAATAAGACATTTTTATGACCTGATCTGGTGAATGTGGCTCAAATTAAGAACAATAAGACAATTTTTACTACAAATAAGACAAAATGACTTGCTAAGATTTCAGTTTTTGCAGTGTTGTACTTGTAGCTTTGGTTCCTTTGCTCTCAAGAATAGTAATTAAACTGGTGACTTTTTGTTATCTCTTACTTTTAACTATGGTTGAATGCTCTCTCTCAAAGAAAATGAGGCATGCAGGAACTGGAAAGCATGGGGAAGTTTCTGTCTTCGCTGTATTTCTAAAGAAAAAATGTCTTGTTTCCTGCTTCGAGTTGCCCGTGCAGCTACACGTCACTTATCTATGAGTCATTGTTAAAAGATAAGACACACATCTCCACCCTTAATGTGAAGCAATAAAGGGAATTTTATCAGATTTGTCACAGATGATAGTAACAAACTTTGGGTTCCCCCTTTTCTGTGTCCTGTTCCTCTAAAGTTCATAACATGATGTCATCATTTTTACGTAATAAGACTCTACTGAGTGATGTCACAGTTTAGAGGTTGATGTTGTGAGCATCAGTTACTAATATGAAGTGAAACAGTTTGACCTCACCTCGACTCTTTACATTATGTTTCAGATGTCACCGTGACCTGCGTCGTCTCAGAAGAGTGCGTCCTCCCCTGCAGCTTCGAACCCGCCGGCGGAGAAACCATCGAGTGGTTCAGACAAGACGAGTTGGTTTATAAGTTGGAGCGAGACGATGATGACGACGACGACGACGACAAAGATAAAGGAGTCGACCTCTTTGAGCACGAGCTGCTCGCAGGCCGAGCCTCCATCTTCCCGCACCTGATATCCCGCGGGAACGCAACGCTCATACTGAGGAGGAGTAACCCCAAAGACAGAGGCCCGTACAGGTGTCACGTGCACACGTCTAATGGCGAATACAAATCAAAGGTCATCGTGAAAATAATAGGTACGTCATTGTGCACAGGGTTCACCAGCTCTTCTGTGTCTATCAGGAGGTCATGAATGAAACTAAACCCACTTTAAAAATTACTGTAATGTGCGATCTAATCCCAGACAGTGCAATATGGGTCCGAAAACCAGATACATTTTTTTGCTCTACGCCAGTTTTACTCAACCAAAGAGCCAAATTGTTGAAAACTTCCTTTCGAAAAACAACAACCTAAGTGGTGAAAAGTGGCAAAAACAGCAAGAATTGGCAATAAAAATAAGTTTGAGGTGGCAAAAGTGATCAAAAAGCAGCAAAAATAGGTGAAAAGGGGCAAAAATTGGGAGAAAACTTTGCACCAAAACAATTTAGAGGCCTGATATTTCTGTTTCAAATATCATTTTTTATTGATCATATGTGAAATTCTTTATTTCTAAGGCACTAAATTTTTTTTTTTATATATCTGAAAGTCAACATCACTTGCATTTCACTCTATATATAATTAATAATTAGTCTATTCAACATTTGAGTTTCACTTTCTGAAGTGAGTAACCAACAATATTTCACTTTTTAATGATATTCTAATTTTTGAGATGTACCTGTATAAGCAAACTACCTTTTTTTAAATCAAAAATCCTACTTTTCTCTCTAAAGTATGTTTTTTTTGTTCAAAAGAGTAAAAAAAAAACATCATCCCCTTCAATACAGCAACTGATGTCAACAACACATAAGATGTAGAACATAAAAAGCACAATTAATTGCAATTTCGGTACTGGTACAAATAATCCCAGATAAATTATTTTTGCAAGTTGTAAGGAACATGTATTTGTGGTACGAGCAGCACCTGAATAAGTTCTGCTGAATATTTCTGCTCTAAACTCCGCCATTATTCTACTTCACTTTACTTAAGATGTCTAAAAGTAATCAATGATTCTTGATTAACAAAAAAAATAGGGCCAACAAAGAAATGGCTGTTTAAATATGATGATGATGATGATGTCTTTTAAAATGGACTTAATCAGGGTTTTATTGTTTCTGAGGTCAGCCTCTAGTGGACACTTGGAGAACTGCAGTTTGTAGCACTTTAGTTTACTCCCAGTGAGTAAAATAAGCTCTTGATCTGTCTTGATTTTCTTTCTTTTGGATCTTTTTATTTCACTCAGATGTTTGCAGAGTCTCACCTTAGAATTTGATGTATTTTAACAAAGTCATCTTAAACTTTCTGCAGCTTAAAATAAAAAATAACACCATCAGGAAAGCGTGTGCTGCTATATCATTGTGTAACAGAGCTCTTACATTATCTACATGAGAATGACATGACCCGGCGTGCGGCTAAATCTGGACCTGGCATTTCAAGTCTATCATCAGGGGCTTCTGGGAAACATTTGCTATGAGTGTCTTTGTGTGTGTGTGTGTGTGTGTGTGTGTGTGTGTGTGTAGCGCCCATCAGAGCCCTGTCCCTGGCGCTGACGAGGCTGAGCGGCTACGAGGAGATGAAGTGCACGACCCGTGATGTCTTCCCAGCTCCTCGCGTAACCTGGGCGACCGAGCCGCCCACTTTCGAGGACCTACGACCGGTGACGCGCCTTCAGTCGAACAAACAGGGTC
>RPOG01006800.1:0-21681 GCA_008086565.1 Thalassoma bifasciatum
AGACTGTGTTAAAAAGAGAATTTCTCAGCAGAGATCAGTTAATCTTCACATTAAAATTACACTGGCTTTCACTCATGGCACAGGCTTGGCAGTAACCCCATGCTTTCATACCTTTGAGCTTATATTTGCATCTCATTTATTAAAACAAGGTCAAATAAAGTTTCTTCTCTGTGGCTTATGTAATAATGTGTCCATCAAATACCTCATTATTGTAAAAATCATTCCTGTGAAATTATTCAGCACTAACCGCAGAGCTGACACCTCAGATATTCAAGTGTTGAAAAAGCAGGAGTGAGGAGCAGGCTGCCTGAGCCATCTGCTGCGTGTGCAAGTGTTTGTAAGCGAGGTGAGCTTGTTTGAATGCGTGTGTGTGCAGTTGTACGACGTGTGCACTGTACCTGCATGTGTGATTGAAGCTAGGGAAGGCCCCTCACATCCCGTCTAAGCTGTTTGCATGCAGCACCTGTGACCGTGTAATCTCTGCCAGCAGCAAACACACATCCATGAACCCGGAGCTGAGGCAGTTTCCTGACTCATCTGACTGTCAAACAGAGATGAAAAATCATCTGTTTTCACTAAAGGCTGAGATTCAAAGGTGACTATTTGCTGTTTTGCCTTTCTGACCTGTCCAGCTTTCACCTCACATCCTTTTGGTAAAGAGGACTGCATGTTGTTTGAACTGCAACTACAAAGAGTTTCACTCAAAGTCCCATGAAGACCATAAATAGTCTCACTTTTTATATCTATCTGTTCATAATCCCTGATTTGAAATGAGATTATCAAATTTACCAAAATCAGTTATTCAGTAATTTCTAAATTCTTTTTCTCAGTATCTGTGGTAAGTAAGGCTGAACAATTAAATAAATAACCTGATTGCAATTATCATTTTCTATATTGCAATTGTGAAATGTCTTTGTGTCGTTCCCATCTTATATGTTTTTAAACAAACACATTGTAAGACATGAACAGTTACATTAATAACAGCATAACAACAACCCAATACAACCACTCCTATGGCTGCTTTTTGTCCATTTTAGTCACTTTTCGCCTCTTTTCTGCCACTTTTTGAGTATTTTTTGAAACCCTCTCACTATTTACCAGGTTAACTCCCAATTTTCTTGCCGTTTTTTAACACTTTTCGCTCTTTTTTTCGCCACTTGGACCTTATTTTTGCAACAAACTGATTATTTTCCAAGTTTAATCCCATCTTACTTGCCATTTTTGTTGACTTTGGCCATTTTTACTACTTTTCACTGGGTTTTTTTGGTCGCTTTCTTCACATTTTTTGCTACTTTCTGAATTTTTTAAAGTTTCCTCAAAATTTTCTTGCAATTTTTGTTGCTATTTGGCCATTTTTGACACGTTTCACTCTCTTTTGCCACTTTTGGACCATTTTCTGCTACTTTTATAGTATCTCAAGGTTTTATCCCTATTTAAATGCCAATTTTTGTTGCTTTTTTGGCAATTTTTACTACCTAAAATAAGTTTTATTGCTACTCTTTGCTGTTTTTGCCTCTGTTTACCACTTTTTAACAGTTTGTCTCTTTGGTCGAGTAACTCTGATGTAGGGCAGAAAACTGCTGCTGCAAAAAATGAAGCCGATATTTTGACACATTTCAGGTTGTAGGAATATTGCACTGCCTTTGATTAGAACATTTTGTGATTTAATCTTATTTGCGACCAGCCTCAGTGGTAAGGCTTGAATTTTCGGGGGAAATATAAGTTCATTACAACACATGAACTGAGAGTCTTCTTCTTGATGTAAAGATATGAAATGAAAAAGAGAACATAAACTGAGCTGATTTGTACTGGGTGTTGAGTGTATGTGTGTGTGTGTGTGTGTGTGTGTGTGTGTGTGTGTGTGTGTGTGTGTGTGTGTGTGTGTGAGTGTATGTGTGAGGGAAAGAGAATAACTGAGCAATTTTCTGCTTCACACACTCCTGACTTCAAAGAGACTTTCAAATCAATTAGCCTTGTCCAAACCACACTTTCCCCTGTTTGTCTCTCTCCCTCATTTTCCTCTCACACTTTCCCAGCCTTAACCTGAATGTTTTAAAAAAGCACAAACAGTCCAATGCAGACTCATCTGCAGAGGCAGCTTTTCTTTGATGTTTGATTAAAGTGACTATTGTGCTGCATAATGAGACCTAAGCTGACCTT
Organism: Thalassoma bifasciatum; assembly: GCA_008086565.1. Taxonomy (NCBI): domain Eukaryota; kingdom Metazoa; phylum Chordata; class Actinopteri; order Labriformes; family Labridae; genus Thalassoma; species Thalassoma bifasciatum. The sequence goes on from RPOG01006800.1 coordinate 2,161, forward strand.
CATGGAATAAATCCTCTTTTTTAAATTCCTACACACACTGAGTGTCCTCGCCTCCTTTAGAATCAAAACTAGTTTATCTCTCTTCTCTTTCTGGGGGGTGTGAGCTTCATGCTGTGTGCGGGGTTGGGTCCTATCACAGAGGATTTGGGAAGAAATGCAGTTTATCTATCTTTGCATCAAAGGTTCATGTGGTATGATTTCACCCTTTTTTCACACTCAATGTGGAAGATGTTCACAGTGACCAGAAACACACTCACTAGTCCACAAGTCAGGAAAAATACAGCATGTTCTCACAAAATGACACCTACAAGTAGCACTGGGCAATTAAACGCAAATTAGAATATGTTGCAAGTCGACCTGTTGTAATTTTCTAATCAGGCAGTTGATGAAAATGAGCGCTTTTGTGCCCTCTTTAGAGACAAAATGTGTGCTAAACTGCCTTGGGAGCCAAAACAAATGTCCAAGTGCTATCCTGGTTGTTGAAATACACGAATCTGCCCCTTTGGCTGGTTTAAACATTATAAACTGACCACGGGGAGTTGAAACACACTCAAGTCTCTTGCGAGAAAACGTGCTGTATTTCTCTTGGTTTTCTCTCGGCCCTGCCCTTCAAAATGTCTGCGCACGCCACTGGTTATGGAAGTTGGTGAGCGGGCACTGAAAGTGTCCTTGGAGGTGAGTTATGTCACTGCTATGACAATGAAACCATATGCTATTGCTGAAACATTAATTTCAAAAAGAAAACATCTTTGGGGTTGCTGGAAAATTGTGATTTAAAATGGAGTCACAACTGAAGTGAGCTTGGGAAACGCTGCTGTAGAGGGACTCTCTGCCAACTACCTCCTCCCTGATCCACATAACGCAACATTAGCTTGTTTACAGAGTCATTTTCTACCATCAAGAGAATCTCTTTTGATCACCTTGGAGTTATGTAAGAGGTGTAAAAATCACAGACATAGATAAAGAAATACTGTAAATCTTTATTTTGTTCCGCAACATTTGTACAGTTAAGCATTTTGTGTCCTCTGTCACAGATTCAAGCCACTGACTCCTCATTTCTCCTTTTTATATATTTCACTTATTGCTTTCCACTCGAACTGCCAAATGAAGGAGTTAAGTTTGACACACATTTGTAAAGTGAAAACATGTTTTTATAAATATCATCAGTATGTATTATAAGCATACAGAACAGGGCATCTCAAGTATCAAACATATTTTCTTTCTGTTCAGGTGATGAGTGAACACACCACTTTATGTTTTTTAAAATGTCGTCCAGAGACACAACAGGATTAGGCGTAAACAGCGCTACAGTGGTGGAAATTAAGTGGTTAAATTAAAAACAAGAGGAAAATGAAACATGATAAAAGCAAATTGACATCCCTAAAGATGAACAGAACTATGATCTCTAATGTGAAAACAACATGATCAAAAACAAACGTAGTATATTTACATTGTATTCAGTCAGCACAGCATTAAAAGAAATGCTACCTAGTCTACTTCATGTATTGCTTCTAATACTGTTCTAGAGCTGCACATGCGGAAAAATACTTTTTGGGTTCAGAACTGCAGAGATTATCAACGCTGGCATAATCAAAGCTCTGCATGTCGTCACAGTATAAACTTCACCTGGAAAATTAAAGCTTAACAAATAAAATCCTAATTCATGAGGCGCCAGCTGGCCTAGCGGTTTACGCACAGTCACTGGGTTATTACCCCCCCACTTCAAGTTTCACCCACAGCTCCAGACCCTCTACAACTGTCCAATCAAAAACGGCCAAAATGCCCAAAAAACATCATTTTAAAAACCAAAAAAAGTCACGTGGCAGTGTTGGCAAAATAAACACCCGTTCATAATGTGCACCAGAAAAGAAAGCAAACAAATTTAAAATACAAATAGTTCCAGAGCCATCGAATGTGGCAAATAAAAGTTGTGTAGGATTTCATGACACTTAGAGGATGGTGCCACATTTTATAACAGATCTTTGTTGATGTGATTGAGTTAACGTTTATAAAGCAGTGACATCACTCTCATAATTTCCCACGACGCCCCCCCACAGGGCGCAGAGCGTGAGGGACAGGACAGTGAGTGAACCTGAGGTAGCTAGGCCAAATAAAACACGCTGGAGCTGACGATGCAAAATAAAAAAATTCAACACATTAGTGCATTTTTTGAAACCAAAATTTTTTACACTCTTAAATCATCACTAAATTATTTCTATAACATCATACAACAAAGTTCTTAAGACTTTTTTTCCTAATTTCAATTTTAGACAACATCCTGGGTCCTGAGAGAAGACAGAGGTCCTCGTTCTGCTGTACAAAAAATTAAAATGACGTTTCTGTGCCATCTTTCACAATATACACAAGCATTAAAGGAGGAAGGCGGACTCAAATAGATATAACCAAGCTGATATTGTTACACCGTGAAAATGGAAGCAAAGAGTAAATTGGAGCAAAATTATGGATGTTTGGAGTCATTCCTGCAGTATAAAAACAAATATGTCTATACAAAAATATACATCTTGTCAAGACATTCCTTGCAGTGGCTTTTTTCTCCCCTTTTTGTAAACTATTAAAACACATTTTGAGTCCTGTTTTGATTAAAAAAGGCAATCCACCAAAAGTCCTTTTTTCTTTTATGAAAATATTCAAAATACTGCAGCGCCTTCAGTCCACAGAAGATTTAAAAAATGATCTAAAAGACAAATCAGTCATTCAATCTGTTCTTATTGAGGTTTTTCAAACCTTCAAAGCCACAATACTGGGTCAAAAAAGGCCTCAGCTCTGGAGTGTCCGTGCTCGTCTTAGTAGACGCGGGGAATGATCCGGTAACGAACAGTCCGGCAGTACTCTTCCCACGCTGAGCCGTACTTCCTCCTGCACTCGCTCATGTCCCGAGAGTCTCGATGAACGAGTAGGATGATGAAGTAGATCATGTAGTACCAGGGGAGGAGGTGGCTGAAACCTGGGTGGTGAGAAGGAAGAAACAGACGTAAGGAGGAGAAAAGGAACTTCTTTGTTCATAGCTAGCTGCTGCTCTGAGTGCTGTCATTTCAAAACAAGCGTCTCTCAAACAGTGAGTTTAGAGAAATCATGATGAAAAACATCCCCGGAGAATGTGAAACTTTTTCATTTAAACCTCTGAAACGTCCTTCCTTTTATATTTGCTGCATTTCACTCAGAAGATAAATGGTGCAAGTACAAGAGTCTCGAAAAGGATGTTGCTTTAACAAACAAGTGGTTCCATCTGCTGAAACTGTGGAGCACAGAGTAAAGCCTTTAACATTTAACCTAACTCAGCTTCTTTTATTGTAACTACGCAAGACAAGGTCAGACCTTTAAACTTTTTGAACCACAAAAGATGCTCACAATGAGACTTTTGACTTTTCAGGCCACAAATCTGCACTTCAATTCCTCAAAGTAAGAGATAATTCTTAAAATGACGAAACCACTCGAGACTTAATCACTTCTCTAATGAATATGAATGAACTCACCACAGGGCAGGGACCACGCCAGGGCCATCAAAAGGTCACCCAGGTAGTTAGGGTGGCGTACCACACCCCACCAGCCAGACACCAGTAAACTCTTTCCTGTCGCCGTGGGGATGGACTTCAGATCTGAAAAGAGTAAAGAAGCACAAGATGTAAATAAAAACCATCAAGAGCTCAAATATGAGCCATTTCATTGGCCAATACTCAGATCCACTCACTCTATAATGCAAAACAATCTGAAATCAAGTTCTCATTAAATAAAATCAAACTTTAAAATATATATGTTTCAGGGATGAGCGCTGGAAACAAGTAAGAGTTCAGTTTATTGTAATTTTAATTTCATAAACTGAAGATGCACAAGAAAGAAAAGCATCCTGAAGCCAAAAAGAGAGAGAAAGAAAGAGAGGGAGAAGTGCTGTCTTAACTCATGATTATTCTTTGTTAGCATAATGCTGTTAGCTGTACTGTTAGGATGCAGCTAATGCTGTGTTAGCCTCACATATGCATGCACAGCCTGGTGAGACACATCATGATAAACCATCTTGTATCAGGGGCTCAAGCTGTCAGTGTATCCAAATGAACCGAGGAGAACTTACGGGACAGTTTGGGGTCTGCTGGGTTCCTCCTGAAGGCGTTCTTCTCAGAGTTTGATTTCCTGAAGATGTAAAAGCCAACCACTGAAACAGAGAATGACCAGGAGAAGAGTTTAGACACAATCTTAATCACTCAATCACTAAAAACAGCTGCAATTTAGCAAAACACAGACGCAGGGAGGAAGAACTACAGAGAGACATGCATGATACCATGCTTGTTACATTTAATGCCATGTTTGTTACATTTAATGCCATGTTTTTTGCATGGCTCCTACTTACGTTTGAGTGTGACGATGGCTGCAAGGGCAGGGAGGCTCAGTGGGTTTGGGTGCTTGACTAGGTAATAGGCCTGCAGGGTGTATGTAAAGGGGACCCAGACCAGATCACCAAAAGCCAACATGAAGCCAAAACCATCATGCATCAGGTCCATGGTGGTCAGGATGGCCTCCTGTCGAAAAGAGAAGGAAGAGATCAAGAAGTCAATTTTTCTGAATGACTGCACGTTTGATTTTTTACTGCAATTCCCGCACTATTAGGCGCACCTGGCTATAGGCTGGGCTCACAAAATTCTAAACAAAAAATATGTATGTACACACATAGGTTGCACCTGTCTGTAAGCCTGTCCATGTTGTAATATGGAATATTTACTGGGAAAAAAGTAGTGGCTCATACTCCAGAAATTACTGTAATGAAGTACATTTTTCTTCGAATTTGGACTACTGAGGACCTTCCTTTAAATAAACAAAGAACCTTCCTTTGAACGAATATCAATGACCTGCTGAGCTCACCTCATTCCACAGACCGTCCACCACATACAGAAGCTGGAACAGGTTCACCAGGATCATCGAGTTTGAAGGAGCATCGAGATTCTGCTCCTTCATCTCAGCCAGGGCCAGAGCGAAGTTTATCAAGCACTATGAATGAGAAGAGAGAGAATGAGTGTGAGAGAGAAAGACATAAATATTTGCAAATTTTCTCTTTTTGCTTTCTAAAGATGCTTACTTCCTGAGTCAAACAACTGCATGTCTTTGATAACGTAGAATATAATATGAAAGTCTCCACTAGCTCTATCAAGACCAGTCGGAGCATTCACCTAAGTCCAGCTTTTTTGAAGGTTGAGAAGTTTCTATATATGACCACTAGGGGGCAATGTATCTACAGAAATTAACACCCGGTACAATAATTGAATTTCCTTTAAATCAAAAACAGGAAGTGCTTAGAAAACAATGATAAAACAAGTCTTCAGTAAGCAATAAATTAATTTATTTCTCTCACTAAAACTCACCCAGCCAATCAGACCAGGGCGCATCTCACAGAAAAATTTCAGGTCAAAGTCTTTGATGCGGGGATTGAGCTCATGTCCTTTGAAGAAATCATACACCACATTCCCTGGAGAGACAAAGAAACAAATTCATGACACACAAACATTAATCAAACCTGTATGTGGATAACTGTGGGTCTTTCCACTCACCAGAGTTCCCTCCGAGCGCCAGACGCTCAGGAGCGGCGTAACGAGAGCGCACGTACAGGTAGATGCTGAGCAGTACAGAGATGAGGAAAGTAGCCACAGCCAGCTGCAGGAAGTTGGTGTGGATGTAGGTGAGGTCAAAACCCTGGTGTAAAGCTGCTGCTGCTGCGACAGAGCTCACTGCGATGGCAAAGAAACCTGGAGGAAATAAAGGAGAAATGTGTGAAACAAACTCAATGGTTTAACTAAATGTGTTTTCCTTGCAGAGACTGGAGACAAAGTGCTCACCATTAGTTCTGTACTTCAGACGTTCCCCAGACCTCAGAGGCATGCCCTCGCTGAGCTGGAGGTAAAAGAAATTAGGATTAACAGTGGATCAACAAACATCACTCATTCACTCAGTACTTATGTGTTGGAGCTCATGAATCCGCTTGGTGATAGTATTTAAGGCTGACGAGGTGTACAGAGAGTTGAAGGTAAAATATTGGATACCAAAACCTACAATATACTCACCCTCTTTATTGGATTCACTTCTGATTTAAACTTATTTTAAATCTGTTTTATTTGAGTTAAGAGGAGAATTCTGCTTGAGCTTTTATATCTGTTACTAAGTTTAATGACCTGAAAAGAAGGAAGTAAACCCAGTGAGGGTAAGAGATGACCCAGGAGAAAGATTCCAAGGAGACCTTTTTGCCCGTGGAGCATCTCATTAACTCTGACTCCTGACCATTAATCCAATTTCTGCCTTCTGCTGGAGCTTACTAACAAAGAGACCCATGTGCCAGTTCACGCCTCTTTCCTGTGGATGTTGGTAACGAGAGCCAGGCAGCTGTAACAAACCTGTCTGCTGGCTCAGTGGAATTCTACACTGATGATGTTTCAAACCCTCAGAGACAGGAGGAAGGTGGACCGCGTTTTTGTGGAATACAGCTGACTACATATGCACACACTTCTCAGCTCATCACTCACCTTTCCCACGGGCAGGACGTAGAGTAAGGCCTGGAACAAAATCCAGAGAACAACGAATCCAAGAGCCTGGGCATCCCAGAAGGTTTCAATGGGAGGCAAAGGAGGAGGGAAGTTGACCAGGCTGGGGTCCTCCAGGTTGACTTGGAGGATCACAAAAAGAACCCAGGCTGGCAGGAACAGCAGCCAAAAGTATGCTCCTGAAAGAAAGAAAGAAAGAAAGAAAGAAAGAAAGAAAGAAAGAAAGAAAGAAAGAAAGAAAGAAAGAAAGAAAACCCCTTAACACTCAAAAACACAGACATCACCTTTCACTCTGTCTCATAGGAGTTGTTTCTCCTGTTGTTTTTTATTTTGATAATGAAAAAAAATCTATTTGTTCCATGAGCTCAGCCGAAATAACTTTTTCCTTTTCTCAAGTTAAACTTAGATGTTGTAGACTTCCAAATAAAATGTTGTCACCATCAAACCTATCAAGCAATTAACATCTGCCTCTTTCCACTGAAAAGGCCTTGGATTAAATTATGACACCAAGGCAAAAGAGACGCAAATAGTGGAATCTGTCTCATAAACAAGCAAAGAGAAATACACTTATACTGAGCAGTTCCATGTTTGCATATTCAGCATTTCTCTTGGAATGAATCCAACAATCAAGTCACAGTGATGCACTACTTCTAAAGAGACTCAAAAGAACTAGTCCCTCATTGCTGTATGATAGCACAGCAGCATTAAGAGGCTCATCATAGCTTACGATGATTATGACTCTGGATTTCCCATTTATCCTTAAACCTACCTATCTTCCCTCCAAAGTCAAGCGGGGTGGGAATGGCAGAAGGAGCTGCAGCCAGCTTGGCTTCCTTCTCCTCCAGCTGCTCTGGTTTGGCCTCAGCTTGTTTGGCATCTCCGTCGTCCTTCCTGCGGCGCAGATTGTAACGGCTTTGGTTCTTCTCAGGCTCAGCCTCCGCCTAAGAGGGGAAACACAGCAAGAGTAATGAGAATTATTAAGAACTTTCATACAACAGCTGAAGTAAAACAAAAGTGTGGGGAGCAAAGACAAATGTGTCAGCTTAGATGCAAAGTGGAACGTAGACTTCACAATTTATAACCCCCCTCAAACAAACAAAGGAAGTGTTGGCCCAGACTCAAAACAGGCCGCTCAGGAAGTCATGAAGACCTGCTGCTGCTCCTGAAGGCTATAATACTGCAACACTGAGAAACAACAGCCTCAGGTTTCAGACAACGCAGATACAGACTGAATTAGGCAGGGGTCCACAGATTGATATATACATAGTTAAATTAGAAATAAAAAGTATCTAAGATTTCACTCTACCACTGCCAATCTCTGTAAAATACATTGCATGTGAAAAAGCTGTGCGAGCTGTCTGCGTTTTATGATCAATGCATGTTTCCTTTAAAGATCAGAGGGGCCATTCGCAGTGATTTATACACTCCCTTGTCCACAGTAAAGTCTGCAGGGAAAATTCAGAGGGAACTGGATCCAACTTTTTGAGTGGACTGCAGACTTGGATTTTCTGACTCTTCAAAGCCACTTTTGAGGCGTCCAAAAAACTAAGCTTAATTTCTTTTTACCTCTGTTGCTATGGTGTTGATCTCATGTGTAGAGAAGTCTCTGTATCATGTCACTCCATGGTGTTAGTTCAATTCAGGGGCCTATTATGTAAATTACCAATGTTTTCAGCCACCAGATTTATTGATACCTTATGTAACAGCTTTATTTTTTGTACAGTGAGTAGATTTTTTTGTTTAGTATGAGCAAGTGTTACCTTTAGTCTTGAATTTAACTTCTTATGTTAACATCATTGAAATCAGTTAATAAGGTTTGAGGATTTAAAAATCAAATCATTTTATACAAAATATACTGTTTTGATGCCATAATTTGCCTCAGTAACACACTATGCTCTGTTTCAACTTTGTGCAAAAATGTATTTCATGTTATTTTCATTCATGTGTTCACACTCTTGGGATCTCCTGATGGCAAAGGCAAAACTGTTTTCTGTCTTCTAACAGGGCAGGATTTTTGAGCTGCAGAGTGCCAGTTTCAACACACCATCGTGCTCTAAGGTAAGACAATAAAACAGTCATTTTACATTTCTGAAAGGTCCTGCGAATTATGAGACAAATAAGTCAAGCAGTAGACCACAAATAACTTTCACCTGTGCTGAAATGAAGGGTCTAACAGGCGGCCTGTGACCCATCCTTGACCTCAGTTTAGTCAGCTGACTGCTGCCCACTAACCAAATCCTTTTTTTTTTATCTCTTGCTGTTTCTTCTTTTTGCATTTCGAATCTTTAGTTAAAACCCACCAGTGCACTGAAATCAAAATTCTTGATTCTTTTTCCCTCCTGCTCTTAAAGAGTTTGTTCAGGTTTGTTTTAAACACATCTGGGTACAATCTCATGTGTAGATGTCTCTACTGAGACAGTGAAGCAGCAGCGAAGCTTTTCTGATCTAATGGAATTGTTCAGATTGTCTCCACCCACCAATAACTACAAGTTATAAAATTGAGTCTTTTCAGTTCACCTTCCACCACCTGTTCATCTCTCAACTAAGTCCTTACAGCAGCTTTGCTGTAATCATAACATTGTTATTGAGCTTTATTTTCTGAACGATATTTCTCCTAAGTCCTGAAAGAGCGCTGCTCAGAAAGCTTAGAATACTACCCAGGATTAGTGTTAAGTCACATAGCCATCCTGACTGACTGTGACTTTGACTAGACGATCTGCAGTCTAAGATCCTACTCAAGCACACAAATTAAACACATGATGACCAAAAAAACAACAGACCTGGTAAAACTGTCAAGAAGCAGTGCATGAATGAAATGTACTTTCTGTATGAGTCTGTAAAATCACAGGCATCTGTTGCAGCAAAACTGTCAAAAAACATTAAAGGAGGGAAAGTAAAGAGGAGGCACATGTCGGTGCGCCATGTGACTGACTGAATGAAGCACAGTCTTGTGAGGGGAGCCCCTCTCAGCTGGAAAACATACACACGGCCTCCCAACGTGCGTGCATCATGACATTCCAACGTTCTGGACTTACCTCAAAGCTCTCTCACTGCCAGAAAAAGAGGAGTGCCTGGAACATTATATCAATTCTCCTTTAGTGGCACCCTCTATAACCCCCACAGTCTTAAATGAATTTAATGTTTGTATTTGGTTGTGGTGGTGATGGTCATGTATGTGTTCACAGGAGTTGTGCAAAGCTTGAACATTTATTTTTAAATGTTAAGATAAAACTCACCTCATTAACTGTGTTAGCAGTGTTATTCTCTTCTGTCTGTTTCTCCTCTTTCTTTTCATGCTTATTGTTGCTATTGTTCTCTGCTGGCTTTGTCTGATCCTGTCCATCACACAATGGAGGGAGATTGATGGAAACGTAGAGAGACAGAAAGGGGAGAAAAAAAAGACACGTGAGGAACAGGCAAAGGGAACGTGAAACTGCTGCTGTCAAAAAGCAGAATGACAGACAAATACATCCCCAACAATGACGAGGTACTGATGATCGAGGACGACTGACCATGGACTGGATCATCTTAGTCTGATTCAAAAACTAATACAACTGCTCACATATTCAGGGTTAAGAGCTGTGTGCTTTGGTTTGGTGTTGTAAGGTGATTTCAATGTAAACTTATCCGCTCATCCTCCAGTCTTCTTCCAAGTATTTGTGTGTGAATGCAGCTGATATGAAGCTTTTAAGCTTTCTGAATGCTTTGACATTTGTGTCATATGTTTATCTGTCAAGCATAGTTGTTGGTGTAATGTGTTGTAGAGGAACTTTGTCATAGCTTGCCTTGAAATGTCTCCTTGCACTCAAAGTTTGTTTCATTGTAATCCAATAATATATTATCTTTAGGGATGCATTGAAATGAAAATCCTTGGCCAAAATAAAAAAAAAAAAGAAATTATTCCAAAGTCCAGAGTAAGATGACTGGTGTATAATCCTGTTTATTCTTCTGACTTTCTCTGGAGTATCTGCTGTTACTCACCAGTGGACTGAGTCTGACGTCCACGGCCTCCTTCAGCCTTGCATCCCTGCGAGAGGATGGTGCGCTCTCTGTTATAGCTGCTGTAGCAACAGCTGCTGCTGTACGGGAGGACGAGCGTCTCGTGGTCCGTGCTGGAGAGCGTGACCTGCTGCGGCGACCTGGTGATCGTGAACGTGAGCGGGAGCGCGAGCGTGTTCGGGGCTGGAAACCAGATGCACTCTGGGGGGGGAGAAACAAAACATTGATCGAAGAGAAAATCAGACTGAAGTCAGATTACATTCAGGCATTTTAGCTGATCTCTCTTAAAGTCTCAATGTAAAAACATCTCCAGTCAGTCGTTACCCTAATGTCTTGCTCCCTTAACTCCAGCTCTGTGCCATCCTTGTAGATGACGGTGTAAAGCTGATCCTTGGTGTCAAAGCTCAGCACTTTGACCTCATAATACAGATTGCTGCCGGGCCAGCGGCCCATGACCATGTCTCCCTTCTGGTACTTCGCTGCAGGCATCCTTCCTGACCTGAAGACACAGAAACCAGCAACATGATTAGAGAAGAAATGAGAACAGAAAGAGAAAGACAGAAAGAGAAAGTGAAAGAAGAGGATGGTTTGTTGTGACGTGATGGTTTGATTTCAACCACCAGCCTGAAGATCTGTCAAATTGCTCATTTCATTTCTGTACATGTAGCATCAAACACTGATGTTTGATCTGAATGGACACTGGTGAGCACAATAAAGAAGAAGAATCTGACTCAATGACAGGCTTTGTCATGGCACACTGCCCTCTACCAAGTCACAGCATAGTGTCAGATTTCAACAATGTGCTTGAAAGACAACCAAAGAGGCATCTCAATCTCAAAGAGCTCTTTGTCACTCATGACCCAGCCAGCTTCATGTTTTACACAAGTTTCTGGTGCACAGTATCTACAGCTGGACTGAACTCCGATGTAGAAACAGATCACTTCAATCGGTTAAAAAGATCTGAATGATAATTGTTCAGTTGCCTGTGTTTTTGAAGTCAATGCTGCTTGATTTAAATCAATCCCAGCCTTAAGTTATCATCACTAACACTCTGCCAGCGTGTCACTTATCAAAATCAGCAATAAACAGTTGATGACCTGACTGCGCTGAGCTGATCTTACTAAAAAGACACATTCGCAAAGGTAAAATCAGTTATGTTTCAGGGATTTAGTGTGGTTAAACAATTCATGGTTTCAGCAAAAATCTCCTCTTTTTCCACAAATTCAACACCCGTGGCTTCATTTAATCCTAGGTGATTTCACTGTCGTCTGCTGGAAATGTAAAATTGTGTCTTTAGTCTGTATTCATATTCTTGATGTCATGTGCTTAAGGATTGGAGACTAGCCATAAACATGTACTACAGTTTAATTTCACAAGGTGCCCAAAAATTCTCTGGTCTCCTCTTCTGAAATAACTTTCAATGAAAAGTGGCTGTTGACATTTGTAGTCCTCCAACATCTTGTCAGACTTGTGTTCTGAGCAACCTTGTAATCTAGCGTGCTGTATCACATACACACAAGTTCAGGGGGTCTCAAACAGGAGAGCAAGTTAAATAGATCAGGTGACTTATACGTCAAAAGTTAAATGGAACTAGAGCCCCTGTGGGGACTTTGGAAGTGATCTTGTCAAAGTCTTACCTCTAGATATGTGCTTGATCATAATCCATAGTTTAAAACAATATCATCAGTGCCTAAATGCCATTTCTCAGCTTCCCAATCAGGTCAAACAGTGCCAGATTGAATTATGACGTGGACATCACTACGACAACTCTACGCCAACTGACAAAGTTTTGCAGTGAGAAGAGAGATCTGTGTTTTCCTCTCCGGAAAATTATGTCTTGAATAAATTTTGTAGTAATGTTGAACACTAGGGCTTGACTGTCTGACTGAGAAAAGACAGAAGAGCAGAAGAAAGCAAAACAGGAGAGTGATATAGCACAGGCTAGACTGTTTGTGTTGATGTTCATTCCAACCCACATGCAGCAGCTATACTGCAGTGAGCAGTTCAAACCTGAGAGTTTATCAATAAAATGAAGAGTCAGGTCATGTTTGCTCTGTTTGGTAGATGAGCACTGGTAGGACATAAGATTCACTTATGTTACACGGTTCAGACACCCCCCCCCACGAACACGAGGCTGTGAGTAGCGCTAAATGTAGCTGGCTACTAAACTATGGTACAAAGTCACAAAGTTTGCTGTGACGTTTCAACAACAGCGCTACTTAACTATGAAAAAATACATTTCATCATGCTGTGAAAAGTCGTCTTTAACAAAGAAAAGTCGTGTTAGAAAAAAGAACTGCTTTCTATTCAATTTTCAAAACAAAAATACACCCTGTTAAGATCTTCTGAGCAGGACCATGTTTTGTGCATTCACAACAAATTCATAAATACTGCACATCAGCTGTGCATTTTATCTCCCCCCAAAGACTCCTCTCTACCCTGTCTTGTAATAGATTCTGTATGATTAATGATGACGTATCAACTTTAATACAAGAAAAATAAATCCATGGGAGAAAAAAAAATTGCAAAAAGGCAAATAGAAAATATAATTTAAAAAAAAGAAAACGAAAAAGGCAACTGGAGATTTTACAGACACTTCCCTCTTGTGTTTTGGAGGAGTATCACAGACACGTCAACACAGAGTATGTAGAGTTTCTGACCAGGCTGAAAGCAAAACTCCTGTAGCGAAAACTTGAATTCATCAAAATCAAAACACTACAATTTAACGGTGTGATCAGGAATTAAATAAAAAATATCCCCAGATTAATGTGAGAGACGCATTGAAATTTTGCCGCAACTTGAACGAATAGTTTAACAACTGTATGTATCACAGAGGGATTTTAAAGCATAAAACAATCCAGATCATTAGTATTCATGATGGAAAGTTGACCGTAAACAAAATGAAGTTATGTCAGAAACAAAACTTTTTAACCATAAGTCTCAGTAAAAAAGCGACAATTACAGTTAATTGTGGACCCTGTAGACATCATCCCAAACACCTGGAGAGGCTGGACATTAAGCAAACACTTTTGGATGAAAATAGACAGAAAGAAAAAGTCCTATTGGGGAGCGCAAAGGCTAACACAAAGAGTCGAGCCAGGCAAGGTCAGCATTATGGAACATTAGGGACCAGGGAGGCTCAGTGTGTCTAGAAACCAGCCCACTACTGCAGAACTGCTGACAGGTCTGTCCCTGCGAGGTTTACCCAAAGCTGCCTGTCTGAAAGAGAGGCAACATCCACAGCCGGACCACTGAGAAAAAGCTCAGGTGTGAGTTTCAACAATATGGAGCGACATTTTCTGACAGTAAAATTTCCCAACATGAGTAAAACAAACAAGTCGGAATCACTTTCACTTCGAAACACTTACAGGTTACTGAAAGGACAGACTTGTAAACACAAAGTTACTGTTTCTAATCAATTCATACATATCCTCCTATAAGAGTTCAAGTCTCATTGTTAATAGTCATTTAATAATTGCTCTGCTACAGCTTTAGGCATACGACTACAACTGTATGGTAATCTTCACACAAGCATCTGATCATAAACTAACAACCCTATGCTTTACAATTAGACCCAATCTGTTGCTCATTTAAGACTTGTAACTCAGCTAATCTACAGCAAAAGCTCAAACAATCCATTTAAAAGTTGGCTCACAGGATTACAGTAAGTAAGCAGCAAGAGTTGAACATATACATTCAATCACTAATCCAATGGTAACATATGTAATCTCGTAAAAGACCAAAGTAAACCACACAACATCTGGTTGAAACCCAGAGAAAAATGACACACCCAGAGTTGCTCTCCTGGCTTGGCTGTTGCTGAATCCCATATGGGATGTGAAAGTCCGGGATGAACCGTGAATGCTGAGAGTTTCCCATCGGTTCTCAGGTTGGGCCGATGTGAAAGGATACGAGCTGTAACGTGGGTGGAGTTTAAATACGAGGCATGCAGACCAACATCCCCTTAATGTTGGAAAGAGCATACCAGCTCCACCTGGTTTTTAGACTCTTTGAAAGAAGTCATGTGTTTGGGGGAGGCACTGAAAACAAACCATAACTTGGAGGGTTTCTCTTTCTCTCTCTCTCACAATAGTAGAGGTCCATAAAAGAAAATTAAGGAAGATAACCAGCACAGAAACGAACTTAAATGCCTATTTGGTTGTTTCTGTAAAGCCAAAAATAAAAAAGTCAGCCATTTCAGACTTTTCTATCACAGTCTCCATTGACTAAAGATAACAGGCTTTAAGGCACGATTTTGTATTGTTTCGCTGTTTAAAGCGTGTTGAATTGCACAAAACCGCATTCACACCGTAAAATAAAGCCTTGTCCTGAATGAAATGTAACCATCATCAGCTCTACTGGCTTCAAGATACCCGTGATGCGTTTGCAAACAGGCGAGAGTAAGTGAAGGAGGGAAAACGTCATGGATTCAAATACTGTAAACGGAAAACTGCGTGCATCCGTCAACAACACAAACTCGCCACTACTTATTTAAACGACGTTGCTTACTAATTCAGAACAGTATCCAAAGAAAATGTCGTTCACATGTTGCATGTTTGCAATGGAAAATCCACCTTAGGCTACTGATATTCGTACAATCTGCCAACGGTCATTAATGACCTGCAAAGCACCGTCTAATTCCTGGTCATAATATTGTTGCGTACCGTTAATCTGGTTGTAAGCACCTCCCTAAACGCTATTAAAATATATTGCCAGCGTGAAGTAAACATTTCCGATTCAAATGTGTCTCATGACAGGAAAACGAACCCTTTAAATAAGCACTGCGTGAGAAAACTGTATTATTTCGCCTCAAAGCGATAGAAATAAGTTAAGAGCCCAGAAATTAGACGGCACCCATATGTACCCAGCTTGATTTAGCTTCGGCTAAGTCCCAGTTTCTCAACAAAGAGACTCATAACGCGAACTGCTATTTTCACTGTAACAACATCACTCGTATGGAAAGACTTACCTTATTCCTGCACTAATACTTCCAATGAGTTACACAAATGGGTGAAATATTCCTTTGCAACCTGGGGAATTGACAAAATTAAGCGGTATTATTTTGTAAACGGACTCCGCTAACGTTTGACGTACAGCTCCTCTCTTCCCTCCCTCTCCGGGTAAAACCACCAGTGACAAGAAAGGCGCGAAGGCCGCTGATTGGCTCCCTCAGCGTTCATTTCAAACGGTGCTGCAATCTCATTGGTTGGCTCTGGGTTTTAAATTAGTGGGGATTGGCTATGAGGGGTCACGACTACTTTGTTTACTGGTGTCAAACATAGACTGTATGGTGTCAGATTATCGCCAGTGAAATGGTGTTTTCGTGAAAGCCATCATTGTCTTTTGTGAAAATCTCTGAGTGTAAATGCAGTTATCCTCCAGAAAGATGTACTTATGAAAACCAAATTATAACTTTTTATGTCCCCCCCCCCCAGAATGAAATATGTATGTATGTGTATGTAGATAGATAAATAAATAGATAGAATAAAAATGTTGAAGAAATTCCACTGCCAGAAATTTAAGAATTACCTAAAACGAAATAAGATAAAATACAACACCTATATGGTATGCTATTAACCAGGTGTGACCCAAATCAGGCCTGGGGGGCATTTTTATGCAACCTTTGCTTTCATCTTACAATGTATTAATTGTCTCTCTGAAAATTATCATGTTCTAAATTAAGTATACATTTTCATTTTCTGTCAATTGCACAATTATGACTAAACTACATTTGGATGGTTTACAGGCTACTTGTATGAAGCTAAAGTGCTTTAAATTCTACAGAACATCAACAACTCTTGCTGATGTCTTTAAATTAATGGATTTATCATGATGTGAAAATGTACTTAATGAATATTAGAGGTAAAAATAAAATGCATTAGGGGATACAAGACTACATGTTATGAAACAGAGTAGAAATGACAAAAAAGGAGGTGCTAAAAATAGCTCAGAGGGCAGGATAGGTTTCAGGCTTCAAATGTTGTTTGCAGGCCGAAATAGTCTTAAAAACCTCATGAAAAACAAAACTGATGAAATGTAGATGCTCATCCTGCCATATTTCTATTTATTTACTTTTACATTTTTTTCCAATATTTTCCCCAAATGTAGAGCATTGTACTTGAGAAGAAGTAGAGTTTGCTAACACTGCAGAAAAGTGACCGCTTATTATCTGGTATCAAGAGACAATTTAGGGACACGTGAGGTTTGATTCTATAAGTCTGTAATGATATCACAAGTATTTTTGAACAAACTTGGTGATTTTATTCCCCAAAGTGATTCTTTCAGTAAAAAACACATCATTCATGGGTTAATTTTAAAGTTAAAAAAATAGTCAGTCAGCTGCTGGCCCTCTGGCACATTCACTTGACCCAACTTGGCTCTCTGTGGAAAAAAGTTTGAACTCCCGTGCCCCTTCTGCTTTGTTAAACCTCACCTTACATTTCTCCCCCAAAGGTTGCAACATCCTGTTTGGAGAACACCTGTTGCTGTTTATAAATTTCATGTCATATCATCATTAACAAATGAGTGAAACTGTATCATAACCTCTGTTTTTATTCCTTGTACTGTTTCTCTCATCTCGCTTTTACGAATGGCATATCTTTTTCTCTTCTTTTGTCATTTGGCTTGGTTTTACAAGGTTTTTACCTATTTTAAGGCCCCTCCTGCCTACTGATGTTTGAATGTATCTTGCTTTTTTTCTTGAGGCCATCCTTTTTCCTCTCAGTTCTTTTAGCCTGAGCACTGTTGTCACTTTGTCTTGTCCTGTGTGGTTCTGTGTGTTTTCAAAACAATACGAATACAAGGAAACTTACTCACTGTAAACGGATTTTACCTAAGGGTACAATAAATATTCTGATACTGAATCTGAATCTGATTGAACAACACTATTTGACTTGCACATTACAAACTGAAGAATTATCACAATGTAAATATAAGAAAAACTGCCTCTAAATATTCATGACTGAGTTCTGAGGTCACCTTACACCAGAATAACAGAGATCTAAGAAATACCCCAAAACTTAAAAAAATTCCTTATGTATCTTGAACTGGCTGGAGAAATTTGTCTTTAACTTTTTATTAACAGTCAACGGGGCCCTTGTGTCACTTGAGCACACCTGCTGCTTGAAAGCTGAACATAGGGAAGAAAACTGATTTTGAAATTTCAAATTATCCAATCCAATTGCAGCATCAATTTGACTTTGGCTTCCTCATCTCTTTTCTCTGCAGCTGTGTTTTTTTTTCCTTTCCTGTCTTAGTGCAGCTTTCGCCACGGCTCAGCCCTGCTCTGGCTGCAAGTCAAACAAAACCTTAAATGAACTACAGATGCACTGTGAGCCCTTTATGCTCCGCCTACAGGAAGTTCTACTGTTTGCATTGTTAAGAGAAGCTGCAGTAAAATGCAGGTTTCACAGATTTCCTCTTTGTTAAGCTTGATTTTCTCATGGTCTATATAAGTGAGCAGCTCATATACTCTCAGAAAACAACAACAACAAAAAAAACAGGTCATTTGTGCCTAATGGACAGCAGAACGTGATGTAGAGGCTCCTTTCAGTATGACATAATACAGGTTTGCCAAAAAAGGTTTGCATGAGTGATACAAGTTAAAACAAAACAAATTTTCAAAATGGTTCTGTAAAAAAAGAACATTTAAAACATCAGACAGGGCTGGTGTGTCTGTTATAGGAGGGGACATGCACTCCTTTGTTAATTCTTTAAAAAAAAAGACAATTTGAAGTAATTTTTGTTCAAATTCTGATCTTAAGCTCAGGTTTATCATCTTCTCCTTGCTTTGCTCTGAATATGCAGCAAGGCAGTAGGAGTTTCACTGAGCTATGAAGACAGTAACACAAGGAGGAAGTGCTGCAGAAATGCATGCACGTCATGCAAGCTTTCGTTTTCAGTAAGTCTTCCTCCTTCTCTGCTCTCGTTCTATCTATAGAAACGGTTGAATCACTCAGCAACAAAATAAACTGTAAAAGCTTAAACATAGCGGTGAAAACTGGATCTGACATGACTCTATGTGATCACATAACCACAGAGGAAGCTATGTTAAATTGCTATGATGTATGATAAATTATTTCAGTGTGGAACTAATAACAGAGCTAATGAGTAATGCTTTGAAAATGTTCAAGATGGTAAAACAGAAACAAGGGCTGGTCTTGTATTGCAATTTTTATTTAATCTGCTCAAACAAAACAGTATGTTAGCATGTAAGAAAAGACTAATTAACATGAGAACAGTATGGTACAATGCAGATGATAAAAGAAGATGTCTGGAACCCCACCCATCAATCTTGCATTAGCTAACTCCATCTCTGTGATCTTTTCTGCAAATTCACCTTTTTTTTCAGTTCCCTCAGCAGAAAACTGGGACACAGACAAATATGAACTTTTCTATCAGCAGTCCGCCGTAGACGCGTAGAAGACCTCACTGCCGAGGACAAAACAGATTTTCAAGCTTGATAAGAAAACTAAGCTGCTGAACACAGACAATTTGACATAGAAAACGGCATAAGGGATTACAGAGCACTGCAGCCAGTCTTATCTGGACTTCCAAACTTGAGTTTCGGTTTTCCAAAATCCTCTCAGACAGTTTATGAACCCTTATAGGCCTCACAAATATTTGATTGTACTTTAGAGCTGTTCATAACAACCTCCCATCAGCATGGATATAAATCATAATTATGTAAATAAAATAAAAAAAGAGGCAGACAAAGAAACAACTGCAAAGATGTTGTCTTGGTGAAAAATCCCTTCAAATCAAAACCCTGGTGGTAAGTATAATAAACAGAACAACTGTATGAGATCATAACATCAGTCTCTAGACAGTATTTCTAGTCCTTTTCAGATTTTCAACATATTAAATGCAACTTTGGAACAAGGCACAAACCACATAGCTTCACACAAAGATAAACTTTTCTTGATCAACATTTCAGCCACCATCACATCAGAGATTTCTTGATAAAATGATACAAAAATAAGAA
>RPOG01006801.1:0-21672 GCA_008086565.1 Thalassoma bifasciatum
CAGGAGCGCTCGGTGGCTGGTTTCCACTCCTCGTTAACCACCGGTGGGTGGAGTTTAAGGTCTGGTTGAGTTGGTGGAGTGCCTGCAGTTTGAGGAATGAAAGAGGAGAGTTTGATGTGGTTGAAGGGGCGAAAGAAGTTGGAGTTTGTTCTGTGGCTTAGTCATACTTTTAGTAATAGTGAGGACATGAAAGTGATGTGAACACCTGTCAATGAGAATTACAGTCAGGAGTCACTTTGAGCAGCCTCTAGTGGCTGTTTGAGGAACTACATCTGATCCATTTTCAAAACTAAGCAGCCAACATCTGTACACCAAATTGGAACAAAGCTTCTTGTGAAGTGAAATCTATGTGTGGAGACAGAATTCTTTCAATCCAGGAGAGGACAAACTAACTGTTTTTAAAAAGCACCAACTTAGCAAAAAGATGGATTTCATGTCAGCATGCTTTCACTGTAGCATTTGGATAAGCAACCCCAGATCATAACACTGCCCCCACAGGCTTGTACAGTAGGCACAAGGCATGATGGGTGCATCACTTCACCTGCCTCTCTTCTTACCCTGATGCGCCCATCACTCTGGAACAGGGTAAATCTGGACTCATCCGACCACATGACCTTGTTCTATTCCTACAGAGTCCAATCTTCATGCTCCCTCACAAACTGATTCCTTTTTTTCCAGTTAGCCTCACTGACAAGTGGTTTTCTTAAAGCTACACAGCTGTTCAAGCCCAATCCCCTGAATTCCTCTTCGCATTGTGCGTGTGGACATGCTCTTACTTTTACTGTTAAACAAACTCTTGAGTTCTACTGTTGTTTTTCTTCAGTTTGATTTGGCCAAAGGTTTAAAATAATAGCCAATCACGATCAATCAGGATTTTTTTTCTCAGTGACAAGTGCAAGCATAATGTGTCAGTAACATTTTTGGATCAGGAGGTTGTTTACATGGCCCGTGGAAAACAGTGTTGTTATGTTTGTTGGTTATTTATGTCTCTGTGAGTTTGGTGAGACTTTGTGAGACTTTATGAGAGTCTGTTTTGAGATTGGCGTGGCAAAAGTCTTTATGCAGAAATAAATACAATCTGTTAAATCACTTCAAAATTTGGGAAAAGTTTCTTCTGTTTCCGTCTGTGTTGAGTGAGTATGAATGTCTCTGAGCTTAATGTGAGTTTGGTGAGATTTTAATGTGACATTGGCATGAGTTTCATGTGAGAACATGATAATTTTTTCTGTGTTTTTGTTGCTCAGTGGGGTATGGATGAGTATGAATGTTTGGTGTGAGTTCAGTTTGAGTTTGTTATAACAGTGCTTGTCCATTTATCATTTCTAGTCAATATAATTTTAATTTTTAAGTGAGTTTGGATAATGGGTTATATTCGAATAAAGTTGAAAAAAGGCATGTTCAAGGTAAATTTTAAAGATTTTATACAAATGAAAATTACATTTTCTGAAAATCTTTTTTTTTTTTTTTTTTTTAAATAGCTGACTCAACTTTTAAGTTTCAGTATTCTCTATGTAGAAACTCAAAGCTTTAAATTACATTATGTATGAATAATAACTCACCTCTACAAAAATGTATTTATTGACCTTAAAACTCAAGAATCCACTACAGATAGTTGCCTTGAAATTTTGATTTAAAGCAACTTTTTCATTTTAACAGAGTTGGAATTGGCCCTTTTTTGGTTACACTGAAGTCTTTTTGATGAGTGTGTTCACTTAAATGGCAATATTAGAGAGCAATTACTACTGAAGCTATAAGTATGATAATATAATTAAGAGATGAATAAATAATCTTGTTTTTTGTTTCACAAGCTACATTGTAGAATTTAATATTATTTCTCTTGGAGTCCAGTTTATAATCAGTTTATAATTCAATCAGTGAATTCTGATGATTCTCCTCCTCTCCTCTCGATCCTCTAATTTCTGTTTGTGATGCAGTCTCATGTCCTTTTATGGAAATTTAAGGGTTTTCCATCTATGCTAGTTGGGAAAAAAGCATCAAATTTAAAAGGACATGACATGTATCAACTTAAGACCTTGGGTAAATGAGATAATAATCTAATTTTGTCGATCGATTATTCTGACACTAACCCATTTAGACCATATGCAACATTTAAACTCACAAAATGACCAAATGACACAGCGGTTTCCGACATCATAATTTAATTCTAGTTCATCTACAGCACAGTCTAAACATCAACTTCACTGGTTCATGCATTATGCAACATCTACAGTAAAATCAGGCTGGATCCCCGCAGACGTCACCTGACCCAGAGCGACGGCTTCGGTCTGACCTCATCAGAGCGAACAGACGTCAGAGACGCTCGCAGCTTATTGAGTCTACTCCTTCTACCACAACAAACACTGACACTTCGTACCATCATTACAAGTTATATAAAAGAAGACGAAACTCCAACGTTTAAATTAGCATCAGCTCGTCAAAAACACACAAAAGAAAAACATTGGAATCCATTTCCGGAATGGCGTCATCTGAAAATTAAGCATTAAAATAATTATAACAACAACCTGTACATGTTAGCTTGTACCATATCTTTTTTTTTAAGCAGTAGAAAAAACAGCATTTTGGTTTTCAGGTGCGACTCAACATAACAAATACAAATAAAAACGTCAAATTCAGTGACATGAAGTGGAGAGTTTGACCCTGTGAGAGGCAGAGAGATGAAAAACAATCAGACTAAAACTCCAGCAGAAACACCCAGAGGGCTTCAGTGGTCCCTGATAATCCTGTGGTCCTGGTACAGAGCGCCCCCTGGAGTATTAAGGCTTTAATAATACAAATAAAAAGGATGAAAAAATAAGACGCCACAACAGTCTGAGGCAAAATATCAGCAAAGAAATGTGCTAAATCTGTCATTTGGATGTGTTTTAAAGGAAAGAATGAAGCCAAAACTAACCTCACCTGAAAATAATCATTGTTTAAAGTTAATTTAATTTACTTTAAAGTGTGAGACAAATTCCAGCAGCAGGTTAGGAAGGAAAAGGTTGAATTATGATAGGTGTCAATATTCCTTCAAATTAAACTCAAACCAAAGCACAGAAGAAGCATCACATGCGTCTCACAGGGTCCAAACAAAAACAGACAATCTGTGTTTTTCCAGTTTGCTCGCGGACGGTCCAAAGTGAAGATACAATCACATAAATAACGTCAGAAAGTCACGTCGGAGAATCCACAGTGTTTCAGCAGTGCCGCCACAAACCAAACTCAACGACTCTGCTCCGTCTGATAGGAAACAGAAAAAACATCCGAGGACAGCGAAGGATGGAAAAAAAAAATCAAAAAATGGAGGAAAATCTTTAAAATAAGGCCCCATACGAAATTCAAGAAACATTTTTTAAAAAAGGGAAAAACAGAGGCACCAAAAAGGTCAAGATATCAAAAATGCGTCAGTCTGTGTGAAAACGTTAGACTTCTTGTTTTTCATAAAAACGTGAGATAGATAGAGGGGAAGAAGGAAAAAAAAATAAAAAGCAGCTACATCATCCTGGAGGACGTTCCTGACGGGAAGTGACCGAGGTGCTGCTTCTGCCTCCGTCCACGCTTCGTCTTGTTGCACCTCCTGCAGGACAGAACAGGAATCACACGTTAAATACACGATAACAGCTCCACGATAAGTCATTTTGGAGAACATGCAGGAGAGAGGGAAGCACCTGGTGAAGCACATGACAACAGCTACGATGACGGCGATCTGGACGGCGCCGATGATGGCGGCGATGAGGACGTAATGCAGCTTCTGACCACTAGGCACCACGTAGAGGATGTTGAAGTCCAGGAGCTGATCACACTGAGGGCCACCGTACGCTGCTTCACACCTGATGCACACAAACAGAAAATATCATTAAGTGTCTCAAACTTTAAAGTTAGTAAAAGGGAAAATGGCTCAAAGAATTTATGAAATTTTGGAGAAACTTTACCAATGTTTTGGTAATTAAAAAATGATATGGCTTTGCTTTTTGTTCCCTTTTTTGATAGTTTTTTGTTTGTTTTTCTTTTTCCCCCCTCCATTTTATTGTTATTATTATTATATTTCTTATTCTGTATTAAGCCCAAAGCGAAGTAAATGCGCCTTAAGACACTGTCATTTTATTCAAAATGTTGTACTGTCAATTGTTGTCATGGCAGCAGTTTCCCTTGACAATTTTTCACTTTTACTGATCTATAACTTTTACATTTATATTCGTACATGTGCAACTATGTTCAAAAAAATTAAATGAACAACTAAATAAATAGGTGTCTCAAACTGCATTCTTAGTAATGTCCAGCAGGGGGCAACGCAACATAAAATTCAGTTAGATTAGGGATGTTTACTTTGAATACACAGAACCACACCAACATCCCAGAATATTTTAGTTATTGGTCATTTTCTGTGTCAAAACATCATGTGGGGCGACTGTCCAGCCTCAAAATCTATTTGGACCAACAAATCAAAATCCCTTTGAATCAATTCAAATATATCTATTACTCTATTTGGTGTAATTTCGTACACGTTTTGCATTCACTGACAAAATTATGGTGTATTTGCACTTATATTTCCATCATAATATACAAACAAATTTTGTCAGGAAAAGTTCATTACATGAAATATCATCTGGGGCGACCATCAAGAAAACACGATATTGGGACTTTAATTTTGAAACCACCTCAAGAACAGGGTATTTAATCAACTTAACATATCTGAGGAACTCAATGAAACACACAGAAGGCTATTTTGTCTTTCTCATACTTGCATCACTTTGGTGTAACCATAGACTGTACAATGAGTGGTCGTAACGACGTTCGGCTCAAACTGAAGCCTCCAGCAGATGCCCCGCCCCCTG
This sequence comes from Thalassoma bifasciatum, assembly GCA_008086565.1. Classification (NCBI taxonomy): domain Eukaryota; kingdom Metazoa; phylum Chordata; class Actinopteri; order Labriformes; family Labridae; genus Thalassoma; species Thalassoma bifasciatum. The sequence goes on from RPOG01006801.1 coordinate 4,833, forward strand.
GTGTCTGGCTGCAGTATAGGTCATAAGCCCCGCCCCCTGGTGTCTGGCTGCAGTATAGGTCATAAGCCCCGCCCCCTGGTGTCTGGCTGCAGTATAGGTCATAAGCCCCGCCTCCCCATGTATTCCAGATATGAGCCGGGAAAACTTTAAAAAATTACGATACCTCGTAAAAACGTTTCTCTCATCCTTACGCTAAGGTAGTATGACGCTGTCATCTGGCTGCATGGTGTTGTGGTGTTTTTTTTCTGAGAAGTTAGTTTCTCATTAGTTATTGGACGTTAAAAACCGCGATATAAGTTGCATTTTACGATAGTTGACAGCTGCCGTTCATGAGTAGTTTTTAATCGGAGATATAAGAAACTTTGGGAAAGAGCCAAAAGGAGACTAAACCTTCTGAAGAAGAAGAAATAAATATTTTTATTTCTCTTTTTTACTTGGCTCCACCGGAAATTCTCTACTGCGCAGACTCTGGCTGCACAATGGCGGCTAGAGAAACGGGGTTTTTTGGCTTCAAAATCGTAGAACGGTGACAGGCGGAAGCACGCTGTCCATTCTATATACAGTCATTGGGTGTAACAGGAGCAGAATTCGATGCTGAGCCTTTAAGGAGGCGACAGGTGTTACCTGCAGGTGGGCAGGTTGTGTCTCATCTCACACTGGCCGTGCTCACAGAACTGGGCGTAGTCTTCGTGACAGGGGGTGGGAACGTCGACGAACCCCTCCCCATCGCCAGGCTTGGAGACAGCTGGAAAACAAAGAAGAAGAAGAATGCTTGTTTCTGATTGGCTGCTACTGTGACGTCCTGCGAGGCTTAAACCATGAGGAAGGAGGTTTTTACCATAAATGTCAGGTTTGCTCTTCATGCTGTCGTCCTTCCTGTTTTTATCTAAAACCACAGAAGAAGAAAATAACACAAGGTGAGACTCAAACTTTTCAACAGAAAAACTTAAACTCTGCTGTCTCTGGTTTTTATGATGTTTAATGCAGTTAATGATGACGTTCCTCTGGCGCCTCCTTCAGGACAAACTACAAACTCCACCCACAGAATCTGCAGCTTCTACAGAGTGAAGTGAGCTCACAGTTAATGTGATGTGACTAAGTGGTAAAGAGCGTTTAAACAGGTCACACACACACATTCACACACATTCAGTCTCTTATTGCTTCAGGGTGAAGCTTCATCAGCAGAAATGTCCTACTTATCACAGCGGAGCGTAATTTGTTCATCTCTCGCTCTCTTTAACACACAAAAAGGAAAAAGCTGAGGAGACACATGAGAGATTAAATTCCTGGAGCTGATTTTTATCTTTACTTTTTTTAAAGGACTTATTCAAAATCTTCAATACTAGTTGTTTTTATGTGTCTCTGTCTGCTCACGGTGTTACAGTTAAAATCGTGACCATGTGAACTAGAGACCTTCAGAGTTAACAAAAGCTGCAAAAAGACGGAGAATGCAGATTCCTGTTATAGTTTTCAGATCTCCTCCTTTTTTTAAACTAAGTATGATTCTCAGCAAAGTTAAAAACACCACGTGCAATCTTAAAGAACTCTTTTCTTTTCTTTTCACTTTCTGAGATATAAACTTCGTTCTGATAAAATGCAGCAAATTAAACTCTCTGAGCTGAAGCATCTTAACTAACAGACACAATCACATGACAGTTACCTCGACTTAACTTCCCTCAAATTTAGAGTCAAATTCATGAGATAAAAAAAAATCCAATTTTTGACTTCTTTTGACTTATTCAATCATTTTTACCTCATCTCAAAGTTTTTGCTTTTTATCTCATAATTTCCACTTTTTTTATCTCGTAATTTTGACTTTTTATCTCATATTTTGACTCTGAATCCCCCAAAAAAGACTAAATTTATAACTTCTACTTTTTTCTCTCATAATTGTGAGTTTTTAATCTCATAATCTCTGCTTTGTATCTCACACTGTCTCCCTTTTATTTAATAATTTCTGCAATGTATCTTATAATTTCTCTTTTTTCCCCCTCATAGTTGTGACTTTTTATCTCAATTTTTGACTTTTTTTATCTAAAAAATTTGACTTATTTGACAATTTTAACTTTTTTTATCTCACCATTTTTGCTTTTTATCTCATATTTCAGCTTTTTCATTTTATTACTGTGCTTTTTTTCTCTATAATTTTGACTTTTTGTCTCATAATTTTGATTTTATTCATCTCAATTTTTGACTTTTTATCTATACAATTTGACTTGTTTAACCTTTTTACCTTCTTTATGTCATAATTTCTGGTTTTCATCTCATATTTTCAACTTTTTTTTTCATAATTGTGCCTTTTTCTCCACAATTTTGACTTTTTCTCTCAACATTCAATGAAATAACCTTGAACCTTGAACCCAATGAGGTGAAGCTGAAATGTCCTGTTTGCAGAGACTATGAAACACAACAAGCTATACAGACACTTTGAGACAAAGAATATGAACAAGCCAAGATTATTATTGTTGTTAATTTTGAAGAAATTTGCTGAGATAAGCAGTGAATGTATTTTAAAGAGGTTTTGTTAGTGAGCGGCATTGACAGCGTCGTAGGAGGTGAACTTCCATTACTGAGAATAAAAATGTCTCTGGGGAGTCGTCGGAAATTTGTGATGTGAAAATGGGGTCATGGCCCAAATAAGGTTGGGAACCACCGTCTTAGAGAGACTCATCTCCAGTTAAGAAGGTCGCCCTTTAAAGCGTAACACCACTCTATCTCTGGCTTTTAAAATCTGTCTTCTTGCTTTAAATAAAGAAATCTACAAAGCAAACCAATACAGTCATGTACAGTAAATAACCACATTTTCATAATATCTAATCTGCTGTGGTAATGAGACCTTAAATGATTGTTTAGTGAAGCAGAAGTAAAAAAGCAGTGAATGATTTTAGAAACAGACCTGAAAACACCAACGAAGAAGAAAAAGCAGCAAAATGAGAGAACAAAAGGGATGAAACATGGATGACAGAAGGTCGTCGTGTTAAAATGTGACCAGCTGGTTGTTCAGTGGGCCGAGTTAATCCTTCACGTGTGTGTGTGTGTGTGTGTGTGTGTGTCAGAATTGGGGTCAGGTCATCATTCAATATGGATGAGCAAAAAAAGCAGCACAGCAGTCTTTTTGATCTTCCTTCACCTCCGTGTTCTTTTCTTTTTATGACCCTTCCCTCGTGTCCTTTATCTCTCTCTTCCTCTCCATTTTTAACTACCTTTTTTTTCCCATTATAATTTTTCTTCCTCTTTCATACTCTCGTCTCCTCTCTCGCTCCTTTTTCCACACGTCATCCGTCATCTCTTTTTCTTCTGCAGTCTCTTGCCATCTTTCTTCCACTCCTCTAATCTTCCTCCCTTTCTTTCACCATTTCCTCTATTTTCCTTTTCTCCACTTCTTTCCTTATCTTCTTTTCCCTTTTCCTCTATCTCTGTACATTTTTGCGCCCTCTTATTTGTCGTTACGCTCAGAATCATGTCCTCCTCTTTGTTTTCCATCACTCCAGTCTCCCTTCTCTTTTCTGCACATTTTCTTTTTTACTCCATCCCTCTTTTCATCTTCCCACAAAGTTCCCTCCTCCACATCTTCCTGTTCTGTCCCTTTCCTCTTCGTCACCCGTCACTTATCGTTTGTTGCCTTTTTTTCCCACTCTTCCAATCTATGCAGCTCTTCTTCCTCCTGCTCTGTCACTTCTTCTGCCGTCCTCTTTTGTTTGTTCTTTCCTCTTCTTCTTCCCCGGGTCACATGACATCAGGCCCCTGCAGCTGAGTGTGTGTAGAGTGTGTGTTGTATGTTGTGTGTGTGTTCCCTCCTTACCTTGGCAGCGTCCCACGTGTTTTATGTCGATCTTCAGCTGTTTGAGACACGACGCTTCTCGGACGTGGCACGGCGTGTCATAGGTGACGCCATCATTTCCACACACCGGGTTGTCGTTGTGGCCGTTACACACGATGTTACACATGCAGCTGAAGTTACACAGACACACACACACACACACACACACATATTAACACTGTTACACTCTCTTTACAGCTGCGTGTCATTGTGTGTCCATTACAGGACTTTTATTTTGAAAGGGTAGACGTGTTGAGTATTCTTACAGCATATCTTCAGAGTCTTCGTCACATTCAGCTCCAAACTTGCAGTTTCCACATTTTGAGGCTTTTTTCCCGCGGCCAGAGCCTTCATCATCTGCAAAATAACAGAAAAAAACAAATCCTCAGACTTTTATGAGTCACATTTTAAGAGGATTAAGTAAGAAATAGACGATTGCGATTATGACTGATGAAAAATTCATACAATTAAGAAAAATTTAGTCTAGTTGTGCTTTTGGATATTTACAAAATATCCAGGAATTGAAGAAAAATGACTAATATTTTTCCAAGCTTGGATAAAAAGTCCAAATATCAAGGGTTAACATGTTTTAAATAATAAATTACAACTGAAAACTAAGTCGTGATAACAGTTTGTGTAAAAATCACAACAAAAATGAGCTCGATATGTCAAGAAAATACAGGTTTTGAGGTTTAAATTTAAAATAAAGCTAGTTTTTCTGCAGATAACAACATCAAACATTGATTTCAGACACATATCAGGATTCTCAGAGACTTTTCTTTTTGTTTGTTTCTTCATTTACTTGAAATAGCTTTTAATCGCCTTTTATTACATGATAAATGCATATATTTTTACTTCTGATTCATACAAGATGTTTTTTTTACCTACTTAATCTCTTTTCTTGATGTTTCTGATCATTTATGTTTGATCATGGATGTTTGTACGGATAAAACTGAAATTATTTGTACCTTACTTGAAGATACTTAGCTAATAAAGGCTATTCTGATTCTGATTCTAGTTGTATGCTTTAAGTATGTTTTAAGTTTTTAAAGATGACATGAAATCCTAAAATTTGTAGTTTAATGTGACCCTATCTTATAATCATCATTTTAAAATTATAATCTGAAGCCAAAGATGAAATAAAAACACAACAGAGGAGTAAAAGTGTGAAGCTTTTTACCTCCATCACCAGATCCTGATCCTCCGTCTGACAGAAACACAAAGAGAAAGGTTAGACGTCAGGCTGGAGGCTTCATTTTTTACTTTACTCTTCATATTATTCAACAAATAATTCAAGCTCTTGATTCTTTAAAAACACAAAGAATTTTTGTGTGTTAGTGTGTTACCGTGGTAACAGGGCCCCTCAGACATGATGCTGATGTTTCTCTGTTTCTTGCAGGCGGCTCTTCGGAGGAAACACTCGTTCTGGTACGTGTCACCGTTGGACCCACACACAGGGACATACTTCTTATGACACTGAAACAAAAAAAAAAGTTTGTTTTAAGACTTATCATATTAAACCAAAACAAAAGAAGTTAAAAGGAAGGAATGACAGATGTTTTATGAGGCAAGAAGTGGTGAGGAGTTAATGGATGATGCTGCAAAATGACATCATCAACACACACCAATCAGAGATTACGTTTCAGGGTGTGTGACATCATTTTTACAGCTTGAATTTGTTTTGAATGAGTCATTGTGGAAAGGAAACTGTGTGAGTGATTGCGAGAGGAGGTGTTTATCTTGTGACTGGTATGAACCGAGAAGGGAAACACGTAAAATTAAAACATCAGGAGGAGAATCATTCTCAGGATTAGAGCAGAGAAGAAGTCAGAAAATCCATCAGATTACATCCAGACTTGATATAAAGGTGAAGTGTCATCAAAATATTACTCTGGAGGCAGGAAAGGACATTAAAAATATGCTTTGAAGGAAGCTCTGGAAAAATCTGCACTTATTGTCCCCAAAAAAATAATCTGGGAAGGAAAAAGTTGTATCTTAACTCCTCAAACTAACCACATTGAACATGTTCACGTGTGGAAACTTGTGTGAAACTCACATGAAACTGGCAGACACACTTGATGTCGGCTCCGTTCTCACGGCAGGTTCCTCCAAAGCGACATGTCCCGGCGTCACACACACGCAGGTCGCTCTTCTTCTCTGATAGATCTGAGAAAACGGGACAAAAAAAGACACAAAAACTGAGTAAAAACTGAGGCTTGAGGTTTTCTGGATGAAGACGAATATGGCATTGGATTTAAAAGTTTTCTCTTGTTTCAGAGTCATTCAGTACACTACGAAAAAAAAATCCACACAGCTGATTTAGCATCCTTTGAATAGTGCTAACGAGATTTAATGCACACAAAGTTGGGCCAAAAGCTGGAGGTCAGGCCTCAATGCAGATATTATATCTATTAAATCTGCACTAAAAAGCACTTTAAAGGGACAGTGAAGACTTTTTGGAAAAGCCAGCAATAAAGACCCCATTTCCCATGAGCCCTTGCTCCCTACTGTTCTAATCATGTGACTCAAAACCAACTAACTGCGGCAGGTGTTAGTTACAGTTTCTTTTAAAAAATGAATGGAGAGTATTGGTGGGTGGATCAATTGAAAATATCAATTCATCGATATCAACGTTGGTTTCAATATTGATCAATACTTGCGTAGTAAGATCAATACATAGAAATATCAGTATATTGCTGATTTCCTAAATAATTTTATGTTTCTGTCACAGTTAATCTACCACTATGTGAAAGCTCTTTACTCAAAATAACACATGTAATGCTAGAATATGATAATTGTTGATATCATTGAAAATTTAAGTTTACTGTTTTACAATATAGTAGACAAAAAGTTAAAGAACATGATTATTTTCTGGTTGAAAATTTAGTTTTTTTTAACTTTCATTCATGAACAGGAACATCAGTTTTAGTGGTTGTGTGTTATTCTTGATTCATTTTGACACACTTCGTTTTAATGTAAAAAGCATCACTATCAGCAACGATATTGGCGATAATGGCCCGATATTTACTCTGTATTATACTGATGCCAGATTTTGCAGTGAGCTTTACCCATAAATATTCCTCATATATAAACTTAGCAATCTTTTCTCCATAAAAGTATCCAATGACACAAACACCTCATTTATTTTATATATAAATTGCACCTGACTATAAGTAGCAGGACCAGGCAAGCTATAAAAAGAGTGATTTATAGTCCATAAAATAAGGTACACATATTTATGTTACATCAAGCGCCTCGTTGGCATTTGGCTGGGTTGGGCCCTAATTCCTTGGATTATAATAGTGCTGTAGAAATGTGTCCCAAATAATTCTCCTGGAACAAACTGTATGAGCTGAGCTGGAATTTTACTTCAACAATTGTACAACCATTCACTCAAATATTGTTCCAGTCTGTTAGGGCGGGTCAAATATCTCAAACGACTGTTGTTTGTCTCTTAACCTCTCCAAACCCAAGCCTTTGTCTGGTTTGAGTTTGCATTTCTTCTTTCTATATAGGATCAGTAAGACCTAGTAAGTATGAAAACTTAACTTGGTGTTTGTACAGGAAGTTATGTTTTTCAGTGTCATTAGTTCAGCTTCTAGTTTTCAGTCACAAGTGTCATTGTTCATAACTGCATTTTTTTCTCACTGAAATGGGTGTAAAGTTGTGGTGTCTCCAAAACATGGCATGGGAAGTGTCTCTAATGGTGGCTATCAGACTGAAGTTTTTAAAAAATTGAGTTTCATGGGTCTGAGAGGCAGAAATGCAATGTCCTCATATGTATGGCCAGGTCTTCAGCATTGACTGTATAATGAGTGGACGTACCGAAGTTCGGCTCAAACTGAAGCCTCCAGCAGATGCCCCGCCCCCTGGTGTCTGGCTGCAGTATAGGTCATAAGCCCCGCCTCCCCATGTATTCCAGATATGAGCCGGGAAAACTTTAAAAAATTACGATACCTCGTAGAAACGTTTCTCTCATCCTTACGCTAAGGTAGTATGACGATGTCATCTGGCTGCATGGTGTTCAGGTGTTTTTTTTCTGAGAAGTTAGTTTCTCATTAGTTACTGGACGATAAAAACCGCGATATAAGTTTCGTTTTATGATAGTTGACAGCTGCCGTTCGAGAGTAGTTTTTACCAGGGATATAAGAAACTTCGGGAAAGAGAGCCAAAAGGAGACTAAACCTTCTGAAGAAGAAGAAATAAATATTTTTATTTCTCTTTTTTACGCTGCTCCACCGAAAATTCTCTACTGCGCAGACTCTGGCTGCACAGTAGCGGCTAGAGAAACTGGGTTTTTTGGCTTCAGAAAGGTATAACCGTGACAGGCGGAAGCACGCTGTCCATTCCATATACAGTCATTGGTCTTAAGAGGTTAAAATACGCCAGTAAACTAAACTCTACCGATCAGCATCTGTCAATCTATCTCTATGGAGACTCAGCTTTGCAGTAACTAAAGCAGAAACCAAGCTTATTGCAGCACAAGCAAGCCAAAATAAACACATTTTGTTATGATTAAATGACAAAAAGCAAGCATAAATATCTACATTAGGATGCTTGTTGGTAAAAAGTGTGATTTTTGTCAGGTCTGACTGCTGATCTTTGAAATAAAGTTTGGTTGTTATATCCCTGATGCAACTTTTGGATGTTCCTGAGAGGCCTCTATACCACAGCAAAGCTTCTATTTCTTCTAAGAGGATCAGAAGCACCACTAGGGTTCATCCTCTGAGGGGCTTGAAACCAGCAGTGCTGTAACACAGCTGCACATTTAGACACATTTCAAACCTTGTGAAAGACACAAACACTGCGGGAAACTCTGAAACAACCCTCACACACTGTCTATTATCCAGGGCTGTAATTTCCTGATGGTAGCTGATTGGTCGGCAGCGCTGCGGGCTGGCCTATTAGAGCAGGTAATTACAGCGGTCGTGACCCCCGCCTCCCCTGTAATTAGTAAATACCTCGGTGTGCTGAGGCAGCCTGAGCGAGCTGCTGACACACAGAGGCTACTGTGGAGGCGGACGTTGAAACAGAACCACTGTGTTCCCAGGATCCTCTCTGTCAGCTTCTGTCTGCTACTCTGTTTTATTGTCCCACTTTTCTCATTACTTCTCCGGGTTTCAAACTTTAGGCCTTCAAACTGCTTTTCAGAAACAAACCTCAGAGTTTTCAGGGTTAAGTTCTATAATAGGAAAAAGCAAAAGTGGGTCAGTGAAGATAAAACCTGTCAGCTCTCATCCCGTCTGCAGCTTTTCATCTCTTCCCTCTGAAAAACATCAACCCCTCTGTTGCTGTAGTTACTAACTCCTCATCTGACAGGTGTTTGTTGCATCAGCAGCTACAGCTTGTTTACAGCCACACACAGGTCTGCAGAGACCCTGACACGGAGGCTCTGCGGGGAGTTAAAGAGAGGAAAACCTCCTTGAAGACAGACAACACAGAGCTAAAGCTTTATGCTGATGACAGCGTGCTGTGGAGATGACTGACACATCTGGAGAACAGAAACACACAGAGGCTGAGCCCTGAAGGCAGGAAACCCAGGAAGAGACTAAATTAGGTGTTTAACTCAGAGGCAGAACGAAGGACTGTGTAAACATCATCAACATGATCCAATGAGTCCATAAAGTCTGATTAAACCACCTGTGGGCAGTTTATAGAAAGCTAGCATTAGGGCTAGCCATAAAGACTCTACTTCCCATAAGCCTTTGCCAGTGTAGCAATGAACAGAGGCATGAGTGAGTTTCGGTTTCAGTGTGGAGAGCAGATCTTCTTTTTGACTCTACTTTTCTTTGCTCAAGACAACCTTTCCCCGAATGCAACGCTATGAGGTAATTTATTTATTGTGTTTGGAAGAACTGCTTTCAGCTTCTCTGCTGAATTCACCTCAAACACTTTATATCAAACATTTAAACTCACAGCACTTGTTCCTTTTGGTCAGTTCAAAACTACGATTATGAAGCGTTCTGCTTTTAAATGTAACTGTTTTTGATTGTAACTGTCTTAATTGTTTTGTTGATTCCCTGTATCAAATTTCTTCATGCATTTTATTGGGCTGTTTAAAACGTGACAACAATTGTTGCAACATAAGACTTAGGCCCTGTTTACATGTCAACGGTTTCAGGTGAAACGCAAAAGTATTGTTGCGTTTCAGCCGACCTAAAACACAAATTTTTGAAAACACTCTCCATAGTGGAATTTTTCTGGAACGCCGTTTCCACTGTTGCTGCGTAAACGTCCAGCTGGAGTTTTCAGTCAAAATGCTGACGTCATGCTCAGCTGTGCACTGTGCAAACTGACAACAACTCCTAACAAAATGTGCACTTTTTCTGCAATTAGAGAAAAAGTTTTTGGTCTAAACTCCAGATGATCAGCTCAACTCTTCTTCAGCCTCCAAACCTTTGTCGTGTAAATGGCTCCTAGTTATATCACCATCTACAGGCCTGAGATACATACTACAGTGTTTTAAGTCTCAGCATTTCTGTGTAAACACATAGAGTGTATAATGAGTGGACGTAACGACGTTCGGCTCAAACTGAAGCCTCCAGCAGATGCCCCGACCCCTGGTGTCTGGCTGCAGTATAGGTCATAAGCCCCGCCCCCTGGTGTCTGGCTGCAGTATAGGTCATAAGCCCCGCCTCCCCATGTATTCCAGATATGAGCCAGGAAAACTTAAAAAAATTACGATACCTTGTAGAAACGTTTCTCTCATCTTTAGTCTAAGGTAGTATGACAATGTCATCTGACTGCATGGTGTTCGGGTGTTGTTTTTTCTGAGAAGTTAGTTTCTCATTAGTTATTGGACGTTAAAAACCGCGATATAAGTTTCGTTTTACGATAGTTGACAGCTGCCGTTCGTGAGCAGTATTTACCGGGGATATAAGAAACTTCGGGAAAGAGCCAAAAGGAGACTAAACCTTCTGAAGAAGAAGAAATAAAAAATTTTATTTCTCTTTTTTACGGAAATTCTCTACTGCGCAGACTCTGGCTGCACAATAGCGGCTAGAGAAACGGGGTTTTTTGGCTTCAAAATCGTAGAACGGTGACAGGCGGAAGCACGCTGTCCATTCTATATACAGTCATTGTGTAAACACAGACTTCTTTTCTTTTCTCGTCTTGACATCCAAGCAAGCATTTGACCAGATATGATGAAAAAATTTAGACCAAAAACAGATCAAAGTGAGCTGCTGTTCATACAAACTCAGAGGAAGCCGCCTGGTCTTCACTGTGGAAAGTGTGTCACTGTGCTGTGAACTGGATTCCAGGAGCTGATCAGGTCACTGATTCAAACTGTGCTGAGTCAGTGACCTGTGATCTGACTGCAGCAAAACATCTCAGAGTCAGGTCCAAAGAGAAAAGAGGATTCAACAAATATAAGTTAGTGAATGATGGTCTCAGTGGTTAAAATGATTGGTTCTGTGGGGACTGACTCACAGCCTCTAGTTGACACTTGAGCCCAGTTTCCACCACGCTGTCCAGTGTGGATCAGTACAGTTTAGTAAGAAAGGGCTGGATCCTGTTTGTGTTTCCACAGCCAACTCTGCCCTCTTTGGCAGGTGGCGTGTAAGCTGTATGCCAATAGCTGCGACAGCTACGCCATAGCATGACGGCAACACAGTGTACCCTGCTAAGACCTCCTCCTTCCTCACCGCGCCATTCGGTTCCCTCTGCACCTTCTCCTGCTGACAAGTCTTTTCACCAATCGTCAGACGATAGCAAACGATTTTAACATTTAAAAACTATACTGGATATGGGATGCAAATATTTTTAATTCATTTTTTCTTGGTGAAAACATTCTGTCTATCCACAATTATCATTTCAGATATGTCACTTTTTGCCATTCATGTGCGTGGGGTTTCTCATTCAAGATACCTACTCTGTCATTTTGGATATAAAAAAAACGATTCTGTTATTCTGCCTGGTCAAAATGTATTTCGAAACATCTTGAATTGGAATCACAGATATCTAATATTCATATGTAGATGTCCGTAATTTACATTCTGGATATCCAAAATGATGTAGTAGATATCTTGAATGAGAAACCCCATACACATGAATGGCAAAAAGTGACGTATTCCGCCAAGTCAAAATGATGTTATAGATATCTGAAGTTACAGTTGTGAATAGGCAGAATGTATTTGCAGGTATGTGAAATGGTTTTTCAAATAGAAGAAATTGAATTACAGATATCTGCATTACATATCCAGTATAGCTTTTAAATGTTAAAATCAATTCCCATATCAGACTGTAGTGTTTCTAGCTTCACTTTCTCGGGATAGATCGTTGTGTCTGTCACCTAAACCGAAGAGTCTCAAAAAGTGCACTGCAAAAACTGAAATCTAAGCAAGTCATTACGTCTTATTTTTAGTAACATTTATCTTATTTTTCTTGATTTGAGCCACATACACCAGACCAGGGCATAAAAATGTCTTATTTAAATTTTTTTAAAGACAAAAATGAGGTTTAAATTGCTTGCAACAAGTAAAAAAAAATCTGCCGATGGGATAAGAAAAAGCTTCTGTATCAAGACATCTTTCTAATTTCAAGAAACTTGACGACAAATTTGTCTTATCCCATTGGCAGAATTTTTTTTTACTTGTTACAAGCAATTCAGACCTCATTTTTGTCTTTTAAAAACTTGAAATAAGACATTTTTATGACCTGATCTGGTGATTGTGGCTCAAATCAAGAAAAACAAGACAATTTTTACTACAAATAAGACAAAATGACTTGCTTAGATTCCAGTTTTTACAGTGTGGGATGGTCAAGGTCAGTAAGTTGGGAACCTGTCCCAGTTTTAGTCAAAGGAAGCTCCATGAAAATGCATGCCGTACCGAAACTAACCAAACTTGGTGGAAACGAGAGTTTAGGGAAGTGCAGATTTTTGAGACTAATGCATTGGTTGAAATTTCCGACACTAGAGGTTGAAGCTCTGCTCAAACCAGTGAGGTAAGATTATCAGAATATTCCTGCAGTCATGTAAAGCTTGAAGGCTGACTCTCTTTCTCTCTCCGTCTCTAGGTCTTTTACGCTCTGCTGACTTCATTATCTCCCTTGTTTTTCTCTTTCCAGCCAACATCCAGAGACACTGCAGCTACAATATAAAGCCAAAAGTCTGAGACCATATAAAAAAAAAGCTGTTTCAGGTATCGTTACTGTGACTTCCGCCTTGGGCCTGTATGCATATCCAACCATCAGTGATGAAAACAGACCATTTGCAATAAGAGTGAAAATATAAAATTAGATTAGTTGGATTCAGAGCCAGGCAAACCCCTGGACAGAGCTTTAAATTTAATGACAGGGGATTCCCATTATTGCAGGTGTCAATGTCGAGATTAGTGCACCTGTTAGGCTGTTCTAAAGATGGCGCATGTTGTGCTCACACAGTTACAGTTTCAGTTGAAATATTCACTAGGAGCAGATATTTAAGAATCAAATAATCCTTTAAAAAATATATGGAGGTGTAGAGATAAGCAGTCGACATGTTTTTCATTTCTGTCGCTGTTTATATCCTTATACTGGATGATGGTTTAATAAATTTGTTTAGCATAACATCCTTTCTTCATCCAATTATTCAGAAAGCTCTAAGTCCATTCAGCCCTTATTAAAAAAGCCCACACACTGCATGTTTACTCCTCATTTACACATTTTCCCATTTAAGGCAACAGAAAGAGTCCAGAGGTCGTAAATTGCACATGGCTGGTTAGAAATAGTGACAGAGCGGTGTGTCATCACCGAGCATCTGTGTGTGAGCTGAAGTGGGCTTGGAAATACTTCAGATCTTCTGGAAATAGAAATCACAAAGATTTCATCCTTAAGATCTTTAAAGCCTCACTTTGAAAACAGATCAGAAGTATTTTAGGGAGGTATTTTAGTTCCACATGTCTACAATTAGATCAGAGGGATGATCCACGAGAGCAGAGAGGGAGGACCAACGGCACCAACTTCCTTACAGCTTAGTGCTGCTCTTCACTTCACTTATTTACAATAATCCAAACAGAGTCAAACTTATACCACCGGTGTCTCAAAACTCTAAGAGAATTAGCTCTGATTTTATTTTGAGACCATTTTCATGTTTGAAACAGCTGCTTTATGTAGTTTTTATGAAAGGATACCAGAGGAAAAAGAGCATTTTTATCAGTGGTGCTTCCCCCCAAAGTAACAACCAATCGTGTATCAGTACAAAAAACATTCTGACAGATTATTGTGTATATATAGTTTTTCTCTCTCATCTTCTCATCTTTTCTCTTAGTTGTTTTTTATCAATTTGTTTCTACTACACTCATTCTTACCTTTTTAAACTTTTTATTTTGTCCTATTTATTGCACTTTACTTATCTTTCCTCTTTACAACTTTATCTCTATTTTTATATTTTAGATTATTTTCAATCTTTTTAAATATAATTAGTGGTGTGCATTAGTCCCCTCTGTAAAATCTTCCCCCCAGTATGTGATTTTTGTCCTTCTACTTTACACTGTGAAGCACTTTGAACTGCATTTTATTTGTATGAAATGTGCTATATGGATAAAGATTGATTGATTGATTCAAAATGGAGAGCGACAGCAGGTGTTCAGGAACTCTCTAACCCTTTCTCAGAATTATAGATTCCTCCTTGTCCTCTTTTGTTGACTTCAGTTCAAAAAACTTTTAAAAGTAGCTTTTGTCTCCTCGTGAGGACGAGCCTGACAAATCTCAACTTTTTGCTTTTGAATAATCTGAATCATGATGTTATTTTGCCAAACTTAAAACCAGTTAATTACAGGAAAATCTGTTTCTTTTTCAGCTTAACATCTCTAAAGGAAAACAGGCTGAAGCCTCAGTGTAACTTACTGTTTACAGTGAAACTGAGACTCCTGACAAAGACGTGAACAGGTGTGACTCTCATTGTAAAATCCATTATGTTTGGACTTGATTTCCCCTTTTATAACCAAACACAGGGTGTCCACACATCCTTAAAAGTCTGTAATTCATGTATCTCAATCAAAGACAGTATGATAAATGAACATAGTCTCCAGAATGTCACCCATCTGTTTCTGAAATAGTTTTGAAGCACAATGGCTGGTGGGGCTATACTGGAAATGGGATGGGTGACGAGTCTCCAACCGAACATCTACAAGGCGCCTGTCAGTCATAAGTCTGCGTTTAGGGGTGCAGATGGCCTGATGGATTAGGTCGCGCACCATGAGGTTTGCCCTCGAGCATATGGCTCGGGTTCAAGTCTGGCCTGTTTCCCGCATGTCACTCCCCACTCTCTCCCCCTTTCCTACTATATCCACTGTCCTCTATCAATTAAAGGCATTAAAACGCCCCAAAAAATAACACCAAAAAAATAATAGAAAATATGCTTTTACATAGAAACAGAGAGGGACTTGAAACGCTGTAGTACACATGTCAAAAATGTAGATGGCGATACAACTGTGGGAGCTGTATACACAACAGAGGTTTAGGGGCTGAAGAAAATGTGAGCAGATCATCTAGAGTTTTTACTAAAAAAGTTTTTCTCTGATTGCGGAAAAAGTGCAATAAATGCACATTTTGCTAGATTCAACAGCACAAGAATGTAAAAAGTTAGGTCAGTTGGTTCGCACACAAAGCTGAGTGTGATGTCAGTGTTTTCACTGAAAATGCTGGCTCAACGTTTACACAGCAACAGTGCAAAACGTGTTTCAGAAAAACTCCACTTTTGAGGGTGTTTTCAAAAGTTTTTGCTTTAGGTCACCTGAAACGCAGCAATACTTTTGCATTTTACCCAAAAACTGTTCTTGTGTAAACAGCCCCTTAGAGTCCAGGTGACCCCAAGGTTGAACAACACTGATTTTTTTTTGTTTTTGGCCTCAAATGTCATTCAAGGGGACATTAAAAAGGTCTTAAAAAGTCTTAAATTTGATTTGTTGAAACCTGCAGATACCCTGAAAAATGGGCGTTAACAGTCACTGTGTTGTTATTATCAGACATATCGTGCTTTTTTTTTTTACCGAGCAGTCTAAAACATGAGCGGAGTGAGTCTTCAAAGATAACCAGTAGGATGGTTGCTATGAATGGTGGTACATATAGGCTTAACCACACACACACACACACATACACACATACAGAGTACCTACTCATTTAACCTCGCCCTGTTCCTCCACCCTGTCATTAAGAGCCAAAATAGAGCCCAGTTAAAGTGAGGAGTGGTCAAAAACACACACACACACACATATGGCTCCAACATGAAGGCCTTGAACTGCCCTGACAAACACACACACACACAATTCATCAAGCAACATGTCGCCTTTACAGGTGTGTTATTGACAGCTCTGATATGAAACAGCACACACACACCTTCAGTCCTCACCATGACAACAGAAACACCATACATCACATCTGAGTCACATGACAGGGAGGGTGAGATTAATAAAGATGACCTCTGACCCCCCCCCACACACATCTAGAGCATCAGATGGGCCCACCTCCACCTTCGGCCTGGTGGAGCGGAAGTGAGAGTTCAGGTGTAAACAGAGTCTCACCTGGGCAGTCGTTGGCTTTCCCAGGGCCGCAGTCCTCTTTACTGCGGGGGAACGAGCTCTGGGCGGCCGGGAGGAGCAGCAGGACCAGAAGGGACCAGCACCAGGGGAACCGGCATGTTGGAGCCATGATGGAGGACGAAAGAAGAGAGGGAGGGAGGGGAACAGATGGAGGGGAGAGGTGGAGACTGAAAGGTGCTATAAAATAATATAAATGGAGGTCAGGAGAGGGAAATGGAGGGATAAAAGGCAAGAAAAGGAGAGGTAAATAGATGAATGCAAGAAGAAGGAGGTGCCAATGGGTGTGTGGGGGGTGGATAGGGGTTTGCTCATACAGATAGGTGAATAAAAGAGGGTAAAAATGAAAAGATTCAGGGAAAATGAATGAAAGGAAATGTATTCCTGGATTCACCCTTCAAAGAAATCCACAATAAAGGAAAATACGCCACAGAAAACGTGGAGAGATGAAGTCCAGGAGCCAAACACAGCCTTAAATCCCACTGTTGTACATGTGTTTCCT
>RPOG01006802.1:4577-21664 GCA_008086565.1 Thalassoma bifasciatum
GTGTGTGTGTGTGTGTGGTTAAGTCCCCATGTTAACACTGTCAGCCATCACTCCATTACTCACAGACAGAGGGAGGAACATACTGAGCTGTTTACCCACTGATCTCATCTGACAGAGGACTCCTCATCTTCATCCCCTGCTGAGGGAGGATGCGTAGACTGTTTCAGGGTCATCCTAAATGTGTGTGTGTGTGTGTGTGTGTGTGTGTGTGTGTGTGTCAGATTCATCTACAAGTGGTTGTCTCACTGAGATGCTCTGACTCACCGTTTATTCTCTGTTAACGTTGATTCAGAATTTGAAGTTCAGCTTTTTCTTTCAATGAAACGTTTATTCCACCGGCTCTGAGCCGTGTCTGACAAAACACCAACAAACTATCACCATGAATAATAGATCACAGTGAATAAATATGAGAAATACATTCAGACATAAGACGTTAAAACCGTTGCTGCTCAAAAAGAATTTGACTCTTTTCATTCACATTTTTATTTCACTCTCTGCTGGTGGAAAAATTACCTTTTTAAAAACTCTACTTGCTTCCATCACCATGTATTTCCACTCAGACTGATAACATACAGTTTCATGATGTTATTTATTTCCCCAGCCTTGTGAAGTTGATGATAAATAATAAGGTAGATTAATGTGGAACATCAGCCACACTTGGATTTACTCCAAGACACATGAGCACAACTACACACTTTGGAGCACTGACATCTACTTTACAGCATCCTACATAAGCTTTTCAGGGACATACAGTTCAAAATGTGACAATAAATAAACATGGGACAGTCTGTTACATTAGCAGTAGCAACTATGAGCCTTCAATGCCAGCAGTGTGGAAATATTTCAAAGTAGAGCATGAAAACCGTCCAACAGCCTTATGTGAATAACTTTTATAACCTATAATCCTTTCTTAAGGCGTCCAATAAGGCCGAAACATCCTAGAACAACATGGAGAGTAGTTTACTTACAGAAAAAAGGCTGCTCTGCTGTTTCTGAGTTTTAAAAGAACAGATCATTTATTTATGACGCTGCTCCAGTGGCAGCTTGTTGCTTCAGCTCTGTCTGTAACCTTCATAACCTTCAACTTTGGTGCTTGCTATCACTTTTTATGCCTCATTGTTGGTCATGGACACTAAACTGGTTATGTTTGCAGCAGTGCTTTTCCTTTTTCTGTTCCCGTATGTGTCCCACCTAACCATGGTAGCATTGTTTATACAGCTCTTGAAAAAATTAAGGGACCACTGCAAATTTTTCAGCTTCTCTGATTTTGCTATTTATAGGTATTTGTTCAAGTAAAATGAACATTTTTGTTTTAGTACAAAAACAACTGATAACATTACTACCAAATATTGTCATTTAGAGCATTTATTTGCAGAAAATGAAAAATGGTCAAAACACCAAAAAAAATCCCACTGTTTTCAGACTTCAAATGATGCAAGAAAAACAAAAAAATAGTTCATATTAAATTTTAAACAACACATTACTAATTTTTTAACTCAGGAAGTATTCAGAAATCAATATTTGGTAGAATAACCCTGATTTGTAATAATATTTCATGTGTCTTGGCATGTTCCCCTCCAGTCTTTCACAGAGGAAAGTGATGACCACAGCAATGGTTTTTATACATTTCCTTAAATAAGATTTGGTTCAGGTGATCACCTCATCAGTACCTTATTAGTTCGAAACAGGTAGAAACAGGTGTGCTTGTGTTGAAATTCAACAGACACTGCAATGGAATGACTGTCATATATGTAGAGACGCTGATTTCTGAAAATTTGCAGTGGTCTCAATTTTTTCCGGAGCTGTATATGAGGATTCAGCTGTAAACAGCCTTTAGCATGACAATGCTAACTGGTGAAGGCCCGAGCTGAGAAGTGTAAACATCTCAACAGAGGTTTTATGACCTGACAAAATTAGTCATGATCTGTATTCACACAAACAAGCACACACACACACCTGAGCCAGAGAGACATGAGTTAATAAGGACTCTAGGTTTACCGCCTCAGCATACAAATTTGTTACCACACACACACACACACAAACACACACACACACAAACACACAGCTGGGTGTGCACTGAACCAGATGCTGTTGGCTGAACACACAATGGGCCAAACAGAAGAGAAACCACTTCAGCACAGTGGTATTAGTGTAATTGATGGCGCCCGTCACGTCCTGAAATACATGCGAACAGAGAGTTTCCTGAAGGCCCAGCAGGTCTGAAAAAACACTGCAGACTCTGAACACAATGAGACAAATCCATATTAAAGAGTGAAACCACAGAGAATCTGTGAACAAAAGGATCTCCTGTGTGTGGTTTTCTGGAAATATACTACAGGATGTCTGGATTAAAAAGTTCTTCAGCTTCAAATCTTTTTTTATTCATCTCAGGATACCAACGTGAGGTAGACTGATGCTTCACTAAAATGACTGAAAGAGGCCGAGTTCACCCTGGATGGATTGCATGTCACTCACAGAGCTGACTAATGGAGACAAAGGGACATTTAAGGTAGGGTCTGCATGAATTTTTTCATTACTGTTTAACACAACATTCACACGGGTCTCCTCTTCCGTGGCCCAATGCCTTGTGTCGTAGCTTGTCGTTGCTTCATGAACGCATTCACGAGCCCAGCATCACATTTCTGCATGGAAGATAAAGATAAAAATATATATAATTAATGCTGCATCATATCTGAAAAGAAGTAAGTACACAGATTTATTAATTCCTAATGTTCTAGGTTTAGCAATTACAGTACAACTATAATCATTTCTCCTTCCTGCAGTTCCTCCAGAACTAAACTTAGAGTTTACCTCCATCAAAGGGTTTGAATGGAGAGACTGAAATCATTTACTCAATGCACTTTCTTCACAAGGCCATCAATTCAGTATTCGGCTTATTACCGCACTGACCTCTGTGAGTGTCTTAAAGCTTTAAAAGATGACTTACCTGAGTGTAGGTTTAAGTCCCTGAGTGTCTGTTCAAGGTTTTATTTTAATTCAAGCTGCTTTACTTTAGTGTTTGTGTCAGTCTGAGACCTGGAAGTCTCATTTTACTGCAAACACACACACACACACACACACACACACACACACACACACTTCACACACCTCTTCTGTGTATGTATCTAAATAAATGATATCATCACTCATTTATACAGACGGAAGTCCCCTCCTCAGCACACCAACACACTCACACACACACCTGACTTCATTATCTCACTGCCATCAGGATGTCTGCTGCAGCAACCATGGTAACGAGAAGAGAGAGAAAGAGAGAGAGAGAATGTTGAGATTTAGCACCACTTCACACCAGAGCATCATTAAAGTTATTTAACTCACCCTTTTGTGCCACTTTCTCTCTCTCTTTCTGCTTTCTTCTGTCTCTCCTGCCCCCCTCACGTTTTTCTAACCCTCTCTCTCCTCTGTCCTTCTCTTTCTTGTTCAGGTTTCTCTATAGAGCTCTGTTGATGACTCATCTGCTGCTTGGTCCAGTTTGTGTTAACAGCATTTACTCGACACATCCTTCACTTTGCACATCAGTAAAACCCCAGAGCTGCAGTGACTCTGATGCTCTGGATGATTCCTGCACAGACGTGGAGGATCCTCTTTCTGATCAGGAATGTATGAACTCACATTCAGTAGTCAGTGAATTCAGGGGTTCACATGTTTTATGCTCCCGTCTGCGTCCTGCTGAACTTCTGAACCTCTGATAAAGTCTCTCCATTTTTACTTCTTCAAAAACATCCTCACTGGGACATTAATTTAACGTCTGAGTCAGAAAGGAGGGCTGAAGTCAAGAAAAGCATGAAAACCATATTAATTTATTTAAAAGGGAGATCACTTGGTTAAATTACCCACCATGATGGCAGGAAACAGAGGCTCAAAAATCTGCCATTTGAAGTTCTCAACATCCTATTAGTTCATATTTCCCTAAAAGATTTGGATGAACAGTGCCACTTTGGAGCTTTGTAAATTGAATTAAGCAAATAGATGCATCCTGCTGTTGAAGAATTTTACAGGAGAGGACACGGATGGGTTAGAGGGACTGAAGAGATAGATGGTCTTACAGTGCCATCCTGTGGTCACAGGCATTAATGTGGCTGCAGCTCAGTTTTTAAGATGTGATGTAGTTTTAGGATGAGCAGAAAAAGCAGATTGTGAAAGAGCTTCTGACTTAAACTCACTTATAAATGTATATTTACATTTGACTCTTTATTTTTTCAAACTTGTTAATCTCCATCTCTGATAACAAAGCAGCATTAAAGCTTTTCCAACAATCAATGGTGTCTGTCTACAACTGAGTTACCATGGACACGGGTCTCATCATAGCTGTGTACTTTACACACACACACACATTTTTGGGCTATGACCCCATTTTGACATCACAAAATAAATAGGGACCCCAGTGACTTTTTTTCCCCATAATTTCTTTATTTTATTTTTATTCTATTTATTTATTTTTATAATGTAACGCAAATACAAAGGATTAGAGCACAAAGTGACAACTGTATTTTACCTGAACAGGATAGTTTATCCCCAAGTGACAATTAAAGGCACAAAAATACTGAATCAGGAAAATAAAGATAGAAAAAAAATTCTTGGGTATTAAAATACTAAAAGAAACCAAAATACTCCATAATAAAATGCTAAAAAATATTTTTTTGTACTACTTACATCAGCAAACACTAAGATAATCCATAATAAAATACTTAAAGTACTGAAATATTGATTATTCAAGAATTAAAATACTAAAACATTAATAATGGAATATTTAAAATATTGAAATAACTTATAACTAAATATTTAAATTGCTCAAACATTTAATAGTAATAATCTAAATATACCAAAATACTCGATTGTAAAATGCTAACAAAATAGTTAATAGTGGAATACAGTTGTTTAGTGTGTTGTGTTTCAATTTAAAATAATAATAATTACTGAAGAAAATATTTTTATCTGCCTTTTTTAATCATATCCAAGATATTCCAGGTGACCCCATGTGGGGTCTGGACCCCAAGGTGGAGAAACACTGGTCTAATGACTCCACAGTGTTGTTTCAATGACTCTGTTCTCTCAGCTGATGTTGTTATTTTATGAATTCACTGTGTTGATTGTAATGATTGTGTCAATAAAGTTTTGATTCAAACGGAGTGTTTTGATTTGAATGAGGCATCTCCTCTATGACATCATAACCTTTGTCCTTCATGTCTTTGTTCTTGTTTCTGTACAAACAGCACTAACAGCTGATATGATCATTTTGCTGCATTTTACCTTTAACATTCGGACTGGAAGTCGTAAACTGGAGACAGCTGCACAGTCATGGAGTTTATGACCCGTCTAATTAAAAGGAAGAAAGAAAAGACTCCCTCTTCCTCAGAAAGTCTTTCCAATGAGGAAGAGGAGAGCACTGGGCCTGAAGAACAGAGCCAAACACAGACACACCAGGCAGAAGAAACAGGAACAGGGACCAACAGGGGGGTCCAGGTGTCTGTGGACTCTAAGTTCATGTGGGGGCGCGATAATCCACATGACTCCCCTGAAGACCGTGATAAAGAGTACGTTGGCGTCGCGGCACTGCCTGACCACGTGATCAGAAAGATGGCCAAGAAAGGTTTGAAGTTCACGGTCATGGCGGTCGGGGAGTCTGGTCTTGGGAAAACCACTCTGCTCAACAGTTTGTTCCTGACGGATCTAAACAAAGGCAGAAAGGTTCCCAGCGCAGCAGAGTGCGTGGAACAGACTGTCCAGATCGTGGAACACGACGTTAACATCGTGGAGGAAGGCGTCAACGTGAAGCTTTGCGTAGTCGACACACCGGGATTCGGAGACGCCATCGACAACAGGAACAGCTGGAAGATGGTAGAAGAATACATCGACCGGCAGTTTGAGCAGTATTTCAGAGATGAAAGTGGGTTTAGCAGGAAAAACATTCAGGACAACACAGTCCACTGCTGCCTTTATTTCATCTCTCCGTACAGTCGCGGCCTTCGACCTCTGGATGTTGAGTGTATGAGAGCGCTACACGAGAAAGTCAACATCATTCCCGTTGTAGCTAAAGCTGACAGCCTGACTCAGGAAGAGCTCAGAAGAAGGAAGAATCAGATCAGAGAGGAGATCCAACGTTACGGGATCAAGATCTACCGCTTTCCTGAGTGCGATTCAGAGGACGAAGATGACTTCAAGAATCAGTCCCAGATTCTGAAGGACAACATCCCGTTTGCTGTGATTGGCAGCAACGTGGAGGTGGAGAGTGACGGCCGCAGGTTCAGAGGTCGCATGTATCCCTGGGGAGCAGTTGAAGTGGAGAACCCAGCTTACTCTGACTTCCTGCTCCTGAAGAACATGCTCGTGAAGACGCACACGCTGGACCTGATCGAAGAGACCAAGGAGACGCACTATGAGAACTACAGAGCTCAGTGCATCAGAAACATGGCTCACAGGTCAGTACAGGAGAGGACACACGATCTGTTGGAGCTGTGTCAGGAGTCTTTTCAGGAAGATTTCCCTCTGCAGCCGACTGTAACAGACACAGAGAGGGAAAGACTCATCTCTGAGAGAGACGAGGAGCTGAGGAGGATGCAGGAGGTGCTGGAGAGGATTCAGGGACAGATGCGGCTCATAGAAGCGAAGAGCAATGATTCTCCCAGTCCTCTCTGCAGGTTGGACACCAGTGAGGGAGAAAACCAAAGACGTCCAACACTCGCCACAGGTTCTCCCAATTCATCTGTAGCATCTTCTCAAGAAGCAAAGACAGCTAAGCCCTGTTAGTCCCCCATTTATAGCCCCCGCCCCCTGCCCCCCACCACTAACCCCCCAAAAAACAGGAGAACACCCATTTCTCCACCCATTTCACTGACCACAGGTTTACTCCGGGATCGCTCCGGTTCGCCAAAGGTATCCTTCAGGATTTAACTTTAAAAAAAACACAACAGGTCAGGCAGTGCCGGTTCTTGAGTGTGATGGGGCCCCAAGCAAAAATCTTCAAGGGGCCCCTCTGACAAGTGTTGACATAATAATCTGAATAATCTGAAATCGACAAAAAAATGTCAGACACTCAAACTTTCTTTAAAAAAATATTATTATTGTCAAATATTTTGAAAGTTGTGCAAAAACAGGGAAAACAGTGTTTGAATGGATTACATCATTAAAAACTATTTACAGCAAAAATTACAAATATGTCAAACAAAAACAACAGAACAATGTAACTTTTAAAAACAATATAAACGTACAAAATACCAGTGGGACTAAACCCACATCAGGAGCCATTGCTCATTAACCCCTTCCAGGTGGAGCATAGGAGGTTAATAGTATTTGAACATTGAACCTACCAATGCTTCTTACGTGCCTTAGCTGGTTCAAATGCTGAAACGATGTCCTCCAGATCTTAAGACCTTCTCACACTGCGCTCTATTAAAATCAGTGCCAAATCCTCAGAATCTATCATGTAATGTCTCCTCCAGTTGCTTACAGTTTTCTGCAAGCTTGCTGCTCTGAATAGTGTTCGACATATTTTCAGTTGAGAACAGAAAGCCATAGAGAGCATAAACATCCTCTAGTTTTGAAAATCTGTCGCTCAAGCTGTTGAGAGCTGTGTCCACAAGGGTCAAAAAAATTCTCTCTTGAAGTGCTCATCTGGGGTGGATTCTGTTTCTTGCTGGGCTGTTTTATGCCGTCTCTTTTCAGGAAATGTCCTGTCAATCTCCAGATTTTCTGCTATTTCTCTGGCATTAGTTTGACAGGAGGCAAGTCCACTTTCCCTGAAATGTTCAAGGTATTCTCTCACTGCACTTGTTTCTCTTTTGAGTGCTTCAAGAGAAACACTGGGGCTTTGCAGAATCTTGCTTACATGGTTAATCTGAAACAATGTGTTGTACCAGATTACAGTGCATATGACAAAACTCCATGTCATGAGTTCTTTCTTGATGCTGGTTGCTGTGAACATTGTCTCAGAGTCCTTCTTCTGCACTGAATGGTTTGGAGATCAGACAGTGCCTGTATGATCTCTGCCAGGCTGTAACGTACCACTTTGACGCTGTCGATCCTGACCTCCCATCTGGTCACTGACAGAGATTTTACAGTCAAGCTCTTGACATGTTTCTGTAACACTGCCCAGCATTGTACAGAGGAGCTAAAAAGATTGTACAGTTTCTGGAGAACACCAAAGAAGGAGATGGAGACCGCTGAAGATTTGGCTGCATCTGCAACAACCAGATGAAGTGTGTGACTGCAGCATGGTACGCACAGTGCCTTCTCGTTGAGCTGCAATATTCTTGCTTGAACCCCTTGTCGATGTCCCATTATGTTGCTCCCATTGTCACAGGACTGTCCACGGCAGTCTGTAATGTTCAAGTTGAGCTTACTCAACTTCTCCAGCAGTGTGTCACACAGACATTTTCCAGTTGAGTCTTGAACATTAACAAATCCCACAAAATGTTCGAAGATGGATGCACCACTTGATGGCTCACAGTCCACCACTCTCAAGACAACACAGAGTTGTTCAGTGTGGCTCATGTCAGGAGTACAGTCCATAATAATGGAAAAGTACTTCTCTTTTTTCACCTTTCTGACTATTTCATGAAGTATTTTGTCTCCAATGACTGCTATGATTTCATTTTGAATTTGGCTACTGAGGTAGAGCACCTTTGTTTCTTTGTATTGAATCCTCCTCAAATATTCTTTCATGACTGGATCAAATTGTGCCATAAATTCCACCTTTTCCAGGAAATTGCCATTATGTGGGTCATACAGGACATTTGTATCCCCTCTCAAAACTTGGTTTCTTTCAGCTAGGAGACAAATTATGGCAATTACTCTTTGTATAACACCTCTCCAGTGCTGCACTTCAAGGTTCATCAAATCCTGGTTGATCTGATCAATGGCTGTCTTTGTTTGAGCCTTGTCTGGAGTTCATGCCAATTCACCATATTGGTAATGTGTGTCTTTGAACACTCATGTTCCTTTAAATGACTTGCCAGGTTCTTCCAGTTTCTAAATCCCCCTTTGGTAAGTGCATTATCCTGTTTTCTAAAAAGTTTGCATGCAAAACAGAACACAGAGTCTAAGCTTACTGAATACAGAAGCCATGTTCACTGTATTCTCCCCATTTTTCACCATCATGTCATAGTTTTCCTTTGTGAATCTTCGTGGATTATTCTCAGTATTGTACGGAAAAACCATATCTTTCACTTGTATGGGTCCTTTTGTTACTAATGCACACAGTTCAGTATGGCTCAGGACACTCGGCCATCGTGCAGGGTCTTCTGATTTAGTCAGACCTTTATTAGTGGTTGTGATACTGCTGCCTGAGGTCGGGGTGATGGGTCATCCACATGATAGCCAGGTCTCTCAGTTTCACCGGAGGTTGATATTGATAGAACTGATATGACAAAAAAAAGGCATGTTGTTGTCGTCATACAGAATCTCTAGAGAGCCTTGCATAAGTTATCACCAAAAAGGAAATGTCTTATACTCACAGATGTCAGCATCAGCACTCTGAAAAGATGCGTGTTCCTCCTGTGTTGTTTCCTCCTGCTCATGACAGGCAGAAAGTGGGGTGGACATTGTTGTCCCTCTACTGGTTGATGTTGACTGAACTAATAACACAAAAAGAAAAGGAAAGAATAAAAACGGTGTTTTGTCACAAAAAATCTTTATAAGACATGGACTATGTTATCATTTCATTTCTTTTTCATTTGCACTTATTTATTTGCTCTTATTTCATGGTATGCATAAAAAATATATCTAAACTTCATTGTATACAATTGATTAGGAAAGGAAAAAATATTCATCTTAAGACATTACCGTGGAGTCAAGTTCATCAGCCCTCAGGGGCCCCCTAGTGGTTCGGGGCCCCAAGCAGCTGCCTGCCTCACCTGTTGGCAAGCGGCAGCTATGAGGTCAGGCCAAGTTGAAGTGTTAACTGTCCTCTCATTTCCTGGTCTTAATTCAGCACACAGAGTTTTCTCCTGCATTCATTGTTAATGTAATAAAGCTACAGCCCCCACAGTTACTTATCTCTTTGTCATACTTCTATAGTTTCATAGTTTCAAGCTTCTCTTGTTTCATGATGGAGAACAATTTTACAACAGTACTCACACACTGTGTGATCTAGATTTTACTAAAAAGAGTTTGAAATGTGGACAAATAATAGTTTCACTAGTTTTTAACATGAACATTTTTAACATAAATTTAGTGTTTCTTTCCCCATTTTTTGCAGCGTGCACTCCCCAGGCACTTTATTATTCATCTCTATAGCGCTGTCCCTATCTATTAGTGTTATTGCTAAAACAGTACACAAACACAAGTGTAAAACAGCATTGTCATCAAACAGCATTAAAGCATGTCCATGAAAAATCCTGCTAATGGTAATCAGAGTTTTAGCACCAGTTAAACTTGAAACATGAATATAGCTGCAGTCCTGCTTCTGAACACTAGATAGCATCAGTGATACATCACTGAAACAAGTCTACTTCAGGCAATAAAAACACTTTTATATTGTAAACAAATGTTGACCTTCTTGGGGGGGGGTCTACAATATGTCAATGAATAAATTACAACATATTCATTTTGAGGAGGCATTAACATTAGTTTCTTTCAGTCTGTAAAATAAAAATCCCGTTGGAGGGTTTGAGAGAGAAAAAAAGGGACATTTCTGTTCAAAGCAGCTTTTCAAAGAGGGCAAAAAGCAGTCAGAGCTCAATACAAGATGACAGGCTGTTAACTATGACTGATGACATGTGGTCACCTGTTGTCAAGGCAACTGAACAGTGGCTAAGAGGCCTCAAAGACAAACAGGAAGTAAAATGAGAACTAAAACCTGCAACTGAAACTGAAACTCTCTGCTCACACAAAATGAGAGTCCTAAGAAGTGAGGAGCGAGCTCTAACTGAAGACACTGTTAGGTGTTTTCTTTTCAATGCAGAAATGCCTTTGTGTTATCGTCCAGTAACCACATGAACCAACCTGCAAGCATCAGCAACAAACTTCATTTCTTATCTCACCTGAGCTCTGAGCCCNAAAAAGCAGTCAGTGCTCAATACAAGATGACAGGCTGTTAACTATGACTGATGACATGTGGTCACCTGTTGTCAAGGCAACTGAACAGTGGCTAAGAGGCCTCAAAGACAAACAGGAAGTAAAATGAGAACTAAAACCTGCAACTGAAACTGAAACTCTCTGCTCACACAAAATGAGAGTCCTAAGAAGTGAGGAGCGAGCTCTAACTGAAGACACTGTTAGGTGTTTTCTTTTCAATGCAGAAATGCCTTTGTGTTATCGTCCAGTAACCACATGAACCAACCTGCAAGCATCAGCAACAAACTTCATTTCTTATCTCACCTGAGCTCTGAGCCCGTCTCTTTGCACCAAGTACAGGCAACTGTTCGTCTTCATCTGAGTTATAAAAGTGGACTCTGATCTTTATGAGTACGGTCAGCAAAATACCTTTGTCTCAGTGTAATAAAACCAGTCGAACATATCAGAATAATTAAAAAAACAGTCTTTATTTAGATTTACACGTGGATTGACATGTACTCTTCATAATGTACAGACAAAAACAGTGGTTACACTTTGCACTGAAAATCCTGTGCTGCATAGCAAGCAGCTGAGCAATTACCTTTTTCTTTCCAGCTGTGTGGTGATCATTTCTTCATGGTACGTGCTTAGAACGAGAGTGAGACACTCCTGAGAGTCAAGAGGACATGATTCACTTGTTTAAAACACAGGAGGCAAAAACAGCGTTATCTTCCTGGCAGAGCCTTTGCTTTTGGCTGCTTTCACATCCCTTTTATACACAAACTGCAGAAANGGTCTGGACCCCAAGGTGGAGAAACACTGGTCTAATGACTCCACAGTGTTGTTTCAATGACTCTGTTCTCTCAGCTGATGTTGTTATTTTATGAATTCACTGTGTTGATTGTAATGATTGTGTCAATAAAGTTTTGATTCAAACTGAGTGTTTTGATTTGAATGAGGCATCTCCTCTATGACATCATAACCTTTGTCCTTCATGTCTTTGTTCTTGTTTCCGTACAAACAGCACTAACAGCTGATATGATCATTTTGCTGCATTTTACCTTTAACATTCGGACTGGAAGTCGTAAACTGGAGACAGCTGCACAGTCATGGAGTTCATGAATCGTCTAATTAAAAGGAAAAAAGAAAAGACTCCCTCTTCCTCAGAAAGTCTTTCCAATGAGGAAGAGGAGAGCACTGGGCCTGAAGAACAGAGCCAAACACAGACACACCAGGCAGAAGAAACGGTAACAGGGACCAACAGGGGGGTCCAGGTGTCTGTGGACTCTCAGTTCATGTGGGGGCGCGATAATCCACATGACTCTTCTGAAGACCGTGATAAAGAGTACGTTGGCGTCGCGGCACTGCCTGACCACGTGATCAGAAAAATGGCCAAGAAAGGTTTGAAGTTCACGGTCATGGCGGTCGGGGAGTCTGGTCTTGGGAAAACCACTCTGCTCAACAGTTTGTTCCTGATGGATCTAAACAAAGGCAGAAAGGTTCCCAGCGCAGCAGAGTGCGTGGAACAGACTGTCCAGATTGTGGAACACGACGTAAACATCGTGGAGAAAGGCGTCAACGTGAAGCTTCGCGTTGTTGACACACCGGGATTCGGAGACGCCATCGACAACAGGAACAGCTGGAAGACTGTGGAAGAATACATCGACCGGCAGTTTGAGCAGTATTTCAGAGATGAAAGTGGGTTTAGCAGAAGAAACATTCAGGACAACACAGTCCACTGCTGCCTGTACTTCATCTCTCCATACGGTCGCGGCCTTCGACCTCTGGATGTTGAGTGTATGAAAGCTTTGCACGAGAAAGTCAACATCATTCCCGTTGTAGCTAAAGCTGACAGCCTGACTCAGGAAGAGGTCAGAAGAAGGAAGACACAGATCAGAGAGGAGATCCAACGATACGGGATCAAGATCTACCGCTTTCCTGAGTGCGATTCAGAGGACGAAGATGACTTCAAGAATCAGACCCAGATTCTGAAGGACAACATCCCGTTTGCTGTGATTGGCAGCAACGTGGAGGTGGAGAGTGACGGCCGCAGGTTCAGAGGTCGCATGTATCCCTGGGGAGCAGTTGAAGTGGAGAACCCAGCTTACTCTGACTTCCTGCTCCTGAAGAACATGCTCGTGAAGACGCACACGCTGGACCTGATCGAAGAGACCAAGGAGACGCACTATGAGAACTACAGAGCTCAGTGCATCAGTAACATGGCTCACAGGTCAGTACAGGAGAGGACACACGATCTGTTCGAGCTGTGTCAGGAGTCTTTTCAGGCAGATTTCCCTCTGCAGCCGACTGTAACAGACACAGAGAGGGAAAGACTCATCTCTGAGAGAGACGAAGAGCTGAGGAGGATGCAGGAGGTGCTGGAGAGGATTCAGGGACAGATGCGGCTCATAGAAGCGAAGAACAATGATTCTCCCAGTCCTCTCTGCAGGTTGGACACCAGCGAGGGAGAAAGCCAAAAAGGTCCAACACTCGCCACAGGTTCTCCCAGATCAGCAGCGTCTTCTCAAGAAGCAAAGACAGCTAAGCGCTGTTAGTCCCCCATTTATAGCCCCCGCCCCCTGCCCCCCACCGCTAACCCCCCAAAAAACAGGAGAACACCCATTTCTCCACCCATTTCACTGACCACAGGTTTACTCCGGGATCGCTCCGGTTCGCCAAAGGTATCCTTCAGGATTTAACTTTAAAAAAAACACAACAGGTCAGGCAGTGCCGGTTCTTGCACACAAAAAAATTCTCTCCTGAAGTGCTCATCTGGGGTGGATTCTGTTTCTTGCTGGGCTGTTTTACGCCGTCTCTTTTCAGGAAATGTCCTGTCAATCTCCAGATTTTCTGCTATTTCTCTGGCATTAGTTTGACAGGAGGAAAGTCCACTTTCCCTGAAATGTTCAAGGTATTCTCTCACTGCACTTCTTTCTCTTTTGAGTGTTTCAAGAGAAACACTGGGGCTTTGCAGAATCTTGCTTACATGGTTAATCTGAAACAATGTGTTGTACCAGATTACAGTGCATATGACAAAACTCCTTGTCATGAGTTCTTTCTTGATGCTGGTAGCTGTGGACATTGTCTCAGAGTCCTTCTTCTGCACTGAATGGTTTGGAGATCAGACAGTGCCTGTATGATCTCTGCCAGGCTGTAACGTACCACTTTGACGCTGTCAATCCTGGCCTCCCATCACCAGTGACTGTCTCTAAAATGTCAGTTCGAGAACTGTACAAAGACATTGTGACGGGTCGTAACATGTCTCCTCGATTTTTCTAACATGTCAAAGACCTCTTGTGGTTTCTTCCTCTACCTCTGGCGACTTCTAAACCGACGTAGACGTTGTTGGTCTAATTCACACACTGACGTCGTACCATGCGTGTCTGCCTTCTCGTTGAGCTGCAATATTCTTGCTTGAACCCCTTGTAGATGTCCCATCATGTTGCTCCCATTGTCACAGGACTGTCCACGGCAGTCTGCAATGTTCAAGTTGAGCTTACTCAACTTCTCCAGCAGTGTGTCACACAGACATTTTCCAGTTGAGTCTTGAACATTAACAAATCCCACAAAATGTTCAAAGATGGATGCACCACTTGATGGCTCACAGTCCACCACTCTCAAGACAACAGATAGTTGTTCAGTGTGGCTCATGTCAGGAGTACAGTCCATAATAATGGAAAAGTACTTTTCTTTTTTCACCTTTCTGACTATTTTGTCAAGTATTTTGTCTCCAATGACTGCTATGATTTCATTTTGAATTTGGCTACTGAGGTAGTGCACCTTTGTTCCTTTGTATTGAATCCTCCTCAAATGTTCTTTCATGACTGGATCAAATTGTGCCATAAATTCCACCTTTTCCAGGAAATTGCCATTATGTGGGTCATACAGGACATTTGTATCCCCTCTCGAAGCTTGGTTTCTTTCAGCTAGGAGACATATTATGGCAATTACTCTTTGTATAACGCCTCTCCAGTGCTGCACTTCAAGGTTCATCAAATCCTGGTTGATCTGATCAATGGCTGTCTTTGTTTTGAGCCTTGTCTGGAGTTCATGCCAATTCACCATGTTGGTAATGTGTGTCTTTGAACACTTGTGTTCCTTTAAATGACTTGCCAGGTTCTTCCAGTTTCTAAATCCCCCTTTGGTAAGTGCATTATCCTGTTTTCTAAAAAGTTTGCATGCAAAACAGAACACAGAGTCTAAGCTTACTGAATACAGAAGCCATGTTCACTGTATTCTCCCCATTTTTCATCATCATGTCATAGTTTTCCTTTGTGAATCTTCGTGGATTATTCTCAGTATTGTACGGAAAAACCACATCTTTCACTTGTATGGGTCCTTTTCTTACTAATGCACACAGTTCAGTATGGCTCAGGACACTCGGCCATCGTGCAGGGTCTTCTGATTTAGTCAGACCTTTATTAGTGGTTGTGATACTGCTGCCTGAGGTCGGGGGTGATGGGTCATCCACATGATAGCCAGGTCTCTCAGTTTCACCGGAGGTTGATGTTGATAGAACTGATATGACAAAAAAAAGGCATGTTGTTGTCGTCATAAAGAATCTCTAGAGAGCCTTGCATAAGTTATCAAAAAGGAAATGTCTTATACTCACAGATGTCAGCATCAGCACTCTGAAAAGATGCGTGTTCCTCCTGTGTTGTTTCCTCCTGCTCATGACAGGCAGAAAGTGGGATGGACGTTGTTGTCCCTCTGCCAGTTGATGTTGACTGAACTAATAACACAAGAAGAAAAGGAAAGAATAAAAATGGTGTTTTGTCACAAAAAATCTTTATAAGACACGGAATATGTTATCATTTCATTTCTTTTTCATTTGCACTTATTTATTTGTTCTTATTTCATGGTATGAATAAAAAAAATTATCTAAACTTCATTGTATACAATTGATTAGGAAAGGAAAAAATATACATTCCATGCAAAAAAAAAAAAAAGAACAGTAATAGGTTTCTACATCTTAAGACATTACTGTGGAGTCAAGTTCATCAGCCCTCAGGGGCCCCCTAGTGGTTCGGGGCCCCAAGCAGCTGCCTGCCTCACCTGTTGG
The DNA here is from genome assembly GCA_008086565.1 of Thalassoma bifasciatum. Taxonomy (NCBI): domain Eukaryota; kingdom Metazoa; phylum Chordata; class Actinopteri; order Labriformes; family Labridae; genus Thalassoma; species Thalassoma bifasciatum. The sequence goes on from RPOG01006802.1 coordinate 20,653, forward strand.
CAAGCGGCAGCTATGAGGTCAGGCCAAGTTGAAGTGTTAACTGTCCTCTCATTTCCTGGTCTTAATTCAGCACACAGAGTTTTTTCGTGCATTCATTGTTAATGTAATAAAGCTACAGCCCCCACAGTTACTTCTCTCTTTGTCGTACTTCTATAGTTTCATAGTTTCAAGCTTCTCTTGTTTCATGATGGAGAACAATTTTACAACAGTACTCACACGCTGTGTGATCTAGATTTTACTAAAAAGAGTTTGAAATGTGGACAAACAATAGTTTCACTAGTTTTTAACATGAACATTTTTAACGTAAATTTAGTGTTTCTTTCCCCATTTTTTGCAGCGTGCACTCCCCAGCCACTTTATTATTCATCTCTATAGCTCTGTCCCTATCTGTTAGTGTTTTTGCTAAAACAGTACACAAACACAAGTGTAAAACAGCATTGTCATCAAACAGCATTAAAGCACGTCCATGAAAAATCCTGCTAATGGTAATCAGAGTTTTAGCACCAGTTAAACTTGAAACATGAATATAGCTGCAGTCCTGCTTCTGAACACTAGATAGCATCAGTGATACATGACTGAAACAAGTCTACTTCAGGCAATAAAAACACTTTTGTATTGTAAACAAATGTTGACCTTCTTGGGGGGGATCTACAATATGTCAATGAATAAATTAAAACATATTCATTTTGAGGAGGCATTAACATTAGTTTCTTTCAGTCTGTAAAATAAAAATCCCGTTGGAGGGTTTGAGAGAGAAAAAAAGGGACATTTCTGTTCAAAGCAGCTTTTCAAAGAGGGCAAAAAGCAGTCAGTGCTCAATACAAGATGACAGGCTGTTAACTATGACTGATGACATGTGGTCACCTGTTGTCAAGGCAACTGAACAGTGGCTAAGAGGCCTCAAAGACAAACAGGAAGTAAAATGAGAACTAAAACCTGCAACTGAAACTGAAACTCTCTGCTCACACAAAATGAGAGTCCTAAGAAGTGAGGAGCGAGCTCTAACTGAAGA
>RPOG01006803.1:0-21650 GCA_008086565.1 Thalassoma bifasciatum
ACACACACACACACACACACACACACACACACACACACACACACCCACACCCACACACACACACACACACACCCACACACACACACACACACACACACACACACACACACTGAGGAGCCCACTCCATGGACACAGAACTGAGAGAGCCACTCAAAGAAAGAGAAATAAAATGTCTGCTTTTTAAAGCATGTGCAGCACTATCTGTATGAAGACACCAACACTCGAAGAAGTTTTAGTTTGGCCTCTGCTGTTGACAGGGCACTGAAGGCTGAAACTAGTGATTTACTGACATTTTGAGATAACTCAATCACATGACTACAACTCCACACCTGGGCACTTGCTGGTGAATAACCAAACAAGTTTTTAGGGAGAATGAGAACCAACTAAGCACCAGCACATGAACCAGCACTGAACTAGACCTGATGAAAAAGGGTTCTTTGACTTAAAATACTGTGCAATGATGTATTAAATCAGTAAATCTAAGGATTTTAGTAGACGTTTTATTCACTCACACAAAAAACACACTGTATGGTGAGGAAAAAATAAAACAGATTTCAAAGGGCCCTACTAAAGGGGTAAAGGTTAGTTACAGTTTGATAAATCATTAAGCTGACCGTGTTTGTGTACAACCCTAATTTGAATGACGATGGGGCATGGTGTAATACATAAACAAATACAGAATACAATGATTTTCAAATCTTGCTTAAGGTATATTCAATTGAATACACTACAAAGACCAGAGATTAATTGTTCAAACTTATCACCTTTTTTCTTTTTTGCAAATGTTCACTCATTTTCAATTCAATGTCTGCAACTCATTCCTAAAAAACTGGGACAGGTTCATGTTTCCCACTTTGTTCCATCATCTTATCTTTGAACAACACTAAATAAGTGTTTGTGAACTGAGGACACCAATTGTTGAAGCTTTGGAGCTGGAATTCTTCAGTCTGGAGTCTCTGTTGGTGTATTTTGTGCTTCATAATGTTCCACACATTTTCAGTATGGGACAAGTCTGGACAGCAGACAGGTTTGTCTGGTACCCGCACTCTTTTACTACAAAGCCATACTGTTGTAACAGGGACAGAATGTGTTTTGGTTTCATTGCCTTGCTGAAATAATCAGGGACGTTCGCGAAAAAGACAGTGTCCTGGATGGCAGCAGATGTTGCTCCAAAACTTTTACGTACCTTTAAGCATAAATGCAACTTTCACAGATACTAGGACAGTTACCCATGATGCCATGGGCACTAGCACACCTCCATACCATCACAAATGCCTTTGAACTTTGCGCTGAGAACAATCTGGATTGTCCTTTTCCTCTTTGGCCCAGAGGACACCACGTCCATGATTTCCAAAAACAATTTGAAATGTGGACTCGTCAGACCACAACAGATGCAGATCTCAGATGAACTCAGGCCCAGAGAAGCCAGCAATGGCAGCCTTTCTGTCTGTTGTTGATGTCTGACTTTGTCTTTGCATGGTAGAGTTTGAACTGTCACTTGTAGATGTAGTGATGAACTGTGTTAACTGACAATGGTTTTCTGAAGTGTTCTTGAGCCCACATGCTAATATCCTTTACACAATGATGTGGGTTTTTAATGCAGCGCCGCCTGAGGGGTCAAAGGTCATGGCCATTCAGTGTTGGTTTTGGGCCTTGCTGCTTACGTGCAGAGATTTCTCCAGATTCTCTGAATCTTTTGATGATATTATGGACTGTAGATGATGAAATCCATCAATTCCTGCAGTTGTACGTCGAGAAACATGGTTCTTAAACTATTTGCTCACGCAGTTGTTGACAAAGTGGTAAACCTGGCTCCATCTATGCTTGTGAAGGACTGAGCCTTTTGGGGATGCTCTTTTTATACCCAATCATGACTCTCACCTGTTTAAATCAACCTGTGGAATGATCCAAACAGCTTGTGTGGCTATCTGAGCATGCTCAGATAACTACGTATATATTTTTAAAAATGTATTTTAAATATATATCATATTTTAAATGTGTTAAATATTAAACATATTGCACATTAAGTTACAAAAATCTTTGCTATGTAGCTTTCTGACAGCACCAAATTGACAAATTTTTGCATTCCTTTGGGGGGTGGGTAAATTTTCCTGACTTTTCATGCATGTTGAGGGGACCAAATTTTAGGTTTTTTAGGCCACATATTTTTCACTTTGCCTCAGATTACATTAGGATCCTCGCCCTGACTGGGCTCTGGCCCTAATAATTATTAAATCCATCAGTTTCAACAATAAATAACTTGTCTTGGTAGTTTATTCAACAGGAGAGGTTAGAATAGGATAGAATATAGGCTAAAAAGGAATAGCAATCATTCTTCTGTTTTTATTTAAGTTTTACACAATGTCCCAACTTCATTGGAATTGGGTTTGTACATTGTCTGAGCATTTTGAATCAATAAAAGCTACAAATATTTTAGGATTGTCTGGTGATTATGGGGAAATGACACGAAGATACAGTACAGGCCAAAAGATTGGACACACTTTCTCATTCAATGCATTTTCTTTATTTTCATGACTATTTACATGGAAAATTCTCACTGAAGGTATCAAAACTATGAATGAACACATGTGGAGGTATGTACTTAAAAAAAAGGTGAAATAACTTAAACATATTTTATATCCTAGTTTCTTCAAAATAACCACCCTGTACTCTGATTACTGCTTTGTAAACTTTTGGCATTTTTCAAGAGGTGGTCACCTGAAATGGTTTTCTCTTCACAGCTGTGTCTTATCAGGGTTAATTAGTAGAATTTCTGCCTTTATCAATGGGTTTGGGACCATCAGTTGTGTTGTGCAGAAGTCAGGTTAATACACAGCCGACAGCCCTGTTGGACAACTGTTAAAATTCATATTATGACAAGAACCAATCAGCTGACTAAAGAAAAACAAGTGGCCGTCATTACTTTAAGAAATAGAGATCAGTCAGTCCAGTAAATAGTCATGAAAATAAAGAAAATACAAATTGAATGAGCAGGTGTGTCCAAACTTTTGGCCTGTGCTGTACGTAAAACTGGGTGTCCTGATGTCGCAGCGTATCAAGAAGAGCAGAGATTCTGCTGTGATGCTACAGCTTAACGTAATGAACATGAACTGATCTGAGACTATGTGCTCCTTTTGTTGTTTGCGTTGTGTATCTTACTCTGGGGGGGGACCAGAGGTTTCCCCCCTGCTGCACACCAGCCCACAGGATGGATGTCGGGCACACACAGGTTCAACCAGAAGTCTTGGGTGGAGTCACAGTCGAAACCCTCATACCTCAGCAGTGCCTTAAAACCTGTGAACACACAACACCATCATCATCATCAAAGCTATCATCATGAAGAATCCATTTTTGTGGTATCAACTTTGAGTGTGTGTGTGTGTGTGTGTGTGTGTGTATATGTACCAGCCAGTTTGATGATTCCAGCAATCCAGTAGACTTTCATTGGCAGACCAGTGTCTGTGTTTGGGACTTCAACCCTCACACCTTCCCTGATGTCACTCCATGACAATCCCAAGGGGACCTGATCAAAGAAAGTGAAAGTAACTCATAACACAACACAGAATGTAAGAATTAAGGACAATCACGGCTTGATTGTTTTTCTGTTCCTCTCCATTGTGTGTTTGCCGTAATGAACGCACATGTTTAAAGCAGCTGACTGGTGCGCCTGCTACATCCCCATCTCCAAGGTAACGACCCCAGTCAAACCTGTCCAAGGTGACTGCAGGAAACAGGCAACAACAGATTAAATGACAGGCAGAAACTTCACATACTTGCGGGTCACTGTTGACAACGAAAACTGAAAGGATAACAGGGTACTCATATGTGGGTCTTAATTAGATCATTAATTTCAAACATTGTTGTCTTTTAGTTTATGGAGCCACATGGTGAGCCCCTTGACCAGGGGTATGAACAAAGCTACTGACTGACAACATAATGTTCTTTTTTCTGTTAGCTGGAAGTTTAACCAACTCACGGCTCTTCTTGACTCCACCTTGCTGGTTTGCTTGATGTTGAGTGTACACAGCTAGCTTACTCATCAGAGGCTGCTTCTGCAGAACTTTGGCCTTCTTTGTGGGAGGCTTCCCCTTTTAGACACAGAGACATTCTGATGAATTAGACTTTCCTTTGAGGGCAACAAAAACGCTTTGCATCACATTTCTGGTTTACCACCAATCAAATGTTCAACACTGTTGATAGTGTCAGCTATTGCTGTCCATGAATAATCAACAGTGGTATATTAAGTCTGTAAAGCAGAAGGGGGGCAGAGCTTTCAGTTATGAGGCTACTCACCTTCGGGATCATACACCAGTCCGGGTTCAGGAGGTGACACCCTCTTTTCCTTTAGGTAGGTTTAAAGTCTTTGTTTTAATGTAGCTCATAGTTGGGCTGGTTTAGGTAATGCTGCAATAGGCTGAGACTGTCTGTCATTCCCTCATTTTGGTTTTCTCTCTCTGTACATATAAAGGCGTGTAACTAACTTTATACATTCCCACCAGTGTTAGCAATCACACCTATTTGTGTATAATTATTTCGTGCTATTTGAACTAAAAAGTGATCAAGTGGTACCTAATCCTTTGTTGCAAGGATACAAATAGGGATTGGTTCAGAATTTCAGAACAGTCCTTTTACAGGTACCAACTGAAATCTGTCAGTAGTACCAATTCACGTAAAAACAAACAGTACCATATTTCAGTACCTGAACACATCCTTGTGACTTTGAGGGAGTGGAAGAGAAGATGATTTTACATGCTAGACACCAGCATAGGGTAGGTAGGACTGGGTTTCAAATTGTGCATTATTATTAAAAAAAACCACTGCATTGTTGTTGTTAATTTATTAAACTGTAGTTCATTTTAGTTATGGGTTTTCACGTTGAAGAAATTTGTGAAAAAGCTGTGATGTTACAGAACAAACAGTTGAATGTTGTTTGGATATATTCGTTAATGCTTGTTTATTGAGAAATGAATATGTAAAACTGAAATATATTGAGATTTTATTATAACATGATTTACATATATAAACACATGAAAAAAGTGCTGATTATTGGCACAGTTGAGCACTGATACCAATTCCCAGGTTCTTGGCATCAAATGTGAAAGTACCCATCCCTTGATACCAACATGGGTAAATACACTGTGTTCCAAATTATTATGTAAATGACATTTTCCTATGATTTATCTGAACAGTCCATGCAAATGAAAGTCAACATAATTTTCAAGTCATTAATTGTCCAAGTATAACTTGAATGTAATTGAACGAACCTCTCAATAAAAACAGGGGTTTTTCAAAAATTAAAAAAAGAAAATGCACTGTTCCAAATTATTACGCACAACAGGGTTTCAAGACATTTTATAGATTGTAAAGAACGGAAAATGGTCATTTGTTGAGTTTGCAGCATTAGGAGGTCATACTTACTGAAATCAAAAGCTACCTCAATCAAAAACATGTTCACAGGGTGTTACACTTTAACATACGGCCCCTTATTTGATAGCAGCTTCACAATTCTTACATCCACTGAACTTGTGAGTTTTTGGAGAGTTTCTGCTTGAGTTCCTTTATAGGATGTCAGAATAGCCTCCCAGAGATGCTGTTTGGATGTGAACTGCCTCCCACCCTCATAGACATTTTGCTTGAGGATGCTCCAAAAGTTCTCACTAGGGTTGAGGTCAGGGGTGGATGGGGGCCACACCATGACTTTCTGTCCTTTTATGCCCACAGCAGCCAGTGATGCAGATGTGTTTGTTGCAGCATGAGATGGTGCATTGTCATGCATGAAGATGATTTTGTTACATAAAGCAAGTTTCTTTTTGTTCCATGGAAGAAAGTAGTGAGTCAGAAACGCCACATACTTTTCAGAGGTCATTTTCACACCTTCAGGGACCCTAAAGGGGCCGACCAGCTCTCTCCCCATGTCTCCGGCCCAAAACATGACTCCACCACCTCCTTGCTAAAGTCCCAGCCTTGTTGGGACATTGTGGCCATCCACCAGCCATCCACTACTCCATGGGCCAGCCATCCACCAGCCATCCACCATCCATCCACCACTCCATCCACCAGCCATCCACTACTCCATCCACCAGCAATCCACAACACCATCCACTACTCCATCCACCAGCCGTCGACTACTCCATCCATCAGCCATCCACCAGCCATCGACTACTCCATCCACTACCCCATCCACCAGCCATCCACTACTCCAACCACCAGCCATCCACTACTCCATCCACTACTCCATCCACCAGCCATCCACTACTCCATCCACTACTCTATCCACTACTCCATCCATCAGCCATCCACTACAGAGAGATCCTTTTTCCATCCTATATTGCTTGAAAATGTTGGTCTGCTGTGGAAAGTCCTTCTTTGGTAGTTTTTTCTTTAATTGGGCTCCCCCGGAAAACTAATTATCACAGGTGTCCCAGATTGATTTCTGTGATCCAAAGAGCACTGAGACACAATACCATCTATGAGTTTCATTGAAAAACAAAAACATTTATCTTTATGACACTTTAATCCAATTTGCATAATAATTTTGAACGCAGTGTATGTTGAATTCTCAGCAAAAGTTAGGACAAAATTCCGTGCCAAAGATCTTTGCGCTCAATATCCCACCTGTGCATTAATGATGTCTATCTTTTTGCAGATGGCACTTATATATCTTTGCTTGACTGGGCAAAAATGGCCGACCCACTTTTTATTATCAGATATCTATCTGGAGCAACAAATTAAATTAATCATAATAGGAATTAAGTCAAATATATAATGTTTTCAACTACATCTATGTTTTGAAAATATACGATGTTGCAGCTAGAGGCAAGTAACAACTTTGTACAAGATTAAAAATAAAAAGTTTTCCAACCTACAAGACATTTAGCTCTGTGAGAAATGTGTGTTCATTTTTAGGGATATCTGTACCTGCAGTCTGGCGAGGATGCTGGCCTTCTTTGAGTTGGAGGAGAAACTTCTGGAACAGGAAACACTGCAAAAGCGTTTGGTTTTACTGTAGAATGCATCCCTGACCCCAACCATACCACACATCTCACAGGTTGCTGCAAAATGTTAAAACAGAAAGAGAAACAGCTAGCTTTTTTCCATAGGCATGAGACCTAATATGGCCTGGTGCTTATGGATGGAGAAAATGTGCCCAATTTAAATTTGGTCTAGGTTACTAACAGAAATCAACATATATTTCTGTTCATCAGTGGGAGTCCTTTTTCTTTTAGCAGCAAGTCAATAATTACACCTATAAAAAGCTCAATTAATGTGATTCCCTCAAACATGTTTTCCTTATCAGAAGTATACAGTCATGAATGAAAGTATTGGCACCCCTGGAATTTTTCGAGAAAATACACCATTTCTCCCAGAAATTGTTGCAATGAAAATGTTTTTGGTATAAATGTGTTTATTTCCTTAATGTTCATTGGAAAAACAAACAAACAAAAAAAAAGAGAAAAAAAGCCAAAATGGACACAATTTTACACAAAAATTGGGGCACAAAATAGTTGGCACCATTATAGAATTGTGGGTAAATCATTTAATTTTAAGCATGTGATGCTTGTTTAAACTCAGCTGTGGCAAGTAATTATGGAACCCCAAAAGAGTCATAATTAAATAGATAAAAACAACATTTTGAAACAAATACCATTTTGGTAAATGATAGACAAATATATAATATATAAGCTGAAAACATGAGTGCATGACAGGTTTGTATCTCCATGAAGCTGGCCCCCCGCCCACACCAAATCTTAGTGAAATTCTTCTAAATTGTTAGAGCTGCTTGCTGGTTAGTGCAGATACATTTTATCGCTTGTGCTGCTTTAGTTTTTGAGATATATTTTTATATTTTAAAGGTCATCCTAGGTCCACGCAGCCCCCCGACTTTGTCCAAATTGAACCAAAATGATCTCGTTTGTTTGTGCTGCGTAAGTGCTGGTTTGTGGAGAAAACAAAAAAAATACTTCTCAGGGGGGGCTGCGTAGATTTTGTTGGATCTTTAAAAATGACAGAAAATGTCAAAAACCCAATCAGCACAGTAGGCTATTTGTTTTCAGCTCAAACCAGCCCCAACGCAGCACAAACAAACGAGACCAATTTTACTCATTTCGGACAACGGAGAGCAACTGTATGACCCTGCCTCAAAATGGTATTTATTGCTGTGAATGCAGCAAGGCATTCACAGCTTATGTTCTTCTGTGTCAAAAAAATTCTTCCACCCATTTTTTCAAATCGCTTCGCCTTCAACAAATTTCAACCCATTTTCACCATTCAAACTTCAAAACATTCAGCTCATTAATTCGGAGACGCCTTACTTTTTTGTTTGTCTGTTTAAGCTTTACTTTCAGAGATATTTCACTTTTTTCACGATTTTTCACGCATAGAGAATGAATGGGAGATCTTCAGATTTGGAATCATTCAGGGAACTAGAAAAGCAATTTCTGAAGAAATTGCGCTGTGAATGCAGAAGCTGAAGCAGCTTGCGCTGAACTGCTAATGCAGAATCCTGAATATGCTGAATGACTGAATTTATCTGAAAATGGTTGAAGGAATCTTGAAAAAGCTTGCGCTGAACTGCTGAATGCAAAATGTTGAAGGAGAACTCTTGAACATGAACATGAAGACTTGGCTGAAAGGATGAATGGATTGAAATAATGTCCAAAAGAAAATGTAGATGGATGAATTAAAGAATCATCTGAATTAAAGGAAATGGATGAACCACAATGAAAAAATTGTGTCACTAGCAGTTGTGGAGCAATTATCAGTATTAATGGAAGTTTGAGACAGTGAAGTGTGTGTGTCTAGTGTGAGTTCATGTGCTGGTGTATGTGTGTGTGTGTGTGTGTGTGTGTGTGCTTGCCCCCTCAGTGATGCAGATAAACAGTCACTTGAATATCTTTCTTCATCAGTGTTTTGATCTGTAGGTATAAACAGGTGTGTCAGATCACAGGTCTCCATGGTAACCTGCTCGTTAGGCTGTTTGAAGCTGCAGCTGTTTGATTTAACTGACAGACAGTTGATGAGGAGCTGGATTTGAGCCAATAATTTGCAAATATCCTGTTCCTGTGCAAAAACCGTAAGAGATAGCAGAGAAACAGTTTCCTAATGACCTTCCCAAGGCTCAGAAGTATCTATTGATGTAAATTTCATGTCTGTGGGGCCACAGGTTTTACCAGAAATTTGAGTTAAAAAACTGTTACTTTTTCTTCATCTCTCAAAAAGTTCCTTGAGATTTAACATTAGAGCAGATGGGGACAGATGATGACTTTCTGTGACAGTTAGCCACCTGCAGGCTTTATCCTTTGTCCTTTTGGTGTCAAGCGTCCTTAATCAGAAGCAGAACAAGATTACCTACGTTTTGATGCCTAATTTGTGTATGTGGAGTGAAATTTGTGGCTCCTAGGCCTGTTTATCTAAAAAGTTTCCAGGTCATTTCTCTCCTGGTCCACACTCTAAAATTCAAATCCTCACTCTACAGTTTGAACATTCCACCACATACACACCAATGTTAAACTGCTGCAAGGGCTGATAAACTTCATGACCTTTGAAGGAGATTTGTGATGAAACTATAAGTGATAGATAGAAGCTGAAATATACTGAATAGGGCCAAATGATGGACATTTTGCAGGTGGAAACAAGTTTCTGGCTGAAAGTATGACTGAATGAGAAGGGTCTGAATGAGGCTGAAGGAACTGCCTTTGAATCTTCAAAATCTGAAGATCTCCCATTCATTCTCTATGCGTGAAAAATCGTGAAAAAAGTGAAATATCTCGGAAAGTAAAGCTTAAACGGACAAACAAAAACATAGGCATCTCCGAAATAATGAGCTGAACGTTTTGAAGTTTGAATGGTGAAAATGGGTTGAAATTTGTTGAAGGAGAAGCGATTTGAAAAAGTAGGAAGAAGTTTTTTGACACAGAAGAACATAATCTGTGAATGCCTTGCTGCATTCACAGCAATTACTTCAGCCTCATTCAGACCCTTCTCATTCACTCATACTTTCAGCCAGAAACTTCATTCTACCTGCAAAATGTTCAGCCATCGTTTGGCTTTCTTCAGTATATTTCAGCTTCTTTCTAGCATTTATAGTTTCTTCACAAAACTCCTTCAAAGGTCATGAAGTTTATCAGCCCTTGCAGCAGTTTAACATTGGTGTGTATGTGGTGGAATGTTCAAACTGTAGAGTGAGGATTTGAATTTTAGAGTGTGGACCAGGAGAGAAATGACCTGGAAACCTTTTAGATAAACAGGCCTAGGAGCCACAAATTTCACTCCACATACTCAAATTTGGGCTCAAAACGTAGGTAATCTTGTTCTGCTTCTGATTAAGGACACTTGACACCAAAAAGACAAAGAACAAAGCCTGCAGGTGGCTAACTGTCACAGAAAGTCATCATCCGTCCCCATTTGCTCTAATGTTAATTTTCAGGGAACTTTCTGAGAGATGAAGAAAAAGTAACACTTCTTTAACTCAAATTTCTGGTAAAACCTGTGGCTCCACAGACATGAAAATTACATCAATAGATACTTCTGAGCCTTGCGATTCTCATGGTGGTTTTGTTTTTCTGCTGGCCCTTAAGGATTTTGCGCAGCTAGAGGAGATTCACACCCTGTCCACCTCCTTGAATCCAGCTCCTCATCAACTGTCAGTTAAATCAAACGTGCAGCTTCAAACAGCCTAACGAGCAGGTTACCATGGAGACCTGTGATCTGACACACCTGTTTATACCTACAGATCAAAACACTGATGAAGAAAGATACTCAAGTGATTGTTTCTCTGCATCACTGACCAACACACAGCACACCAGTACACCAAACATATACCCACACACAAACACACCAAACACACACACACATACAGAGACACACACAAGCTCTCTCTCTCTCTCTCACACACACACACACACACATACACACACACAACACACATCAGCACATTAACATATACACACACAAGCACACACACTCACACACAACACACACAAGCTCTCTCTCTCTCACACACACATACACATACACTTCACTGTCTCAAACATCTGATAATTCTGATAATTCCCACACAACTTCTAGGGATAAAAAATTCTTTCATTGTGACTCATTCATTTCCTTTTTTTCCATTTATTCTTCAATTCACCCATTCATATTTTCATTTTGGACATTATTTCACATCCTTTCAGCCAAGTCTTCATGTTCATGAGTTCTTCTTCAACATTTTGCATTCAGCAGTTCAGCACAAGCTTTTTCAAGATTCCTTCAACCATTTTCAGATAAATTCAGTCATTCAGCATATTCAGGATTCTGCATTAGCAGTTCAGCGCAAGCTGCTTCAGCTTCTACATTCACAGCGCAATTTCTTCAGAAATTGCTTTTCTAGTTTCAAAATGTTGTTGTTTCTTTTTTTTATTATGACTCTTTTGGGGTTCCATAAGTAACAGGTGCTGGTAATATAGAAATCACACCTGACGCCAGTTAGAATGTATAAAAGTTGACCCAATCTTTGTGTTGTGTGTCTTTGTGTGTCACACCAAGAATGGAGAAGAGAAAGAAGAGCTGAGGAGTGTCTGAGGACTTAAAATGCAAAATTATTGAAAAATGTGAACAATCTCAAGGGCCAAGACCATCTCCAGAGATCTTTAAGTTCCTTTGTCTACTGTGTGTAATATAATCAACAAGTTTGTTACCCATAGAAATCTGGCTAATCTCCCTGGATGAGGACAGAAGAGAAAAATTGACAAAGAATGCAACACAGGATAGTTCAAATGGTGGATAAACATCTTCAGACAACTTCCACACAAACTCAAACTGTCCTACAGACCCAGGGAGCAGAAGTGTCAGCTCTGACCATACGTCATCATCTGAGTGAGAAGAAGAGCTCAGGCAGGAGACAGAGGAGAACCCCACTGCTGACGAAGAGACATGGAAAAAAAACCAGACTGGAGTTTTCAAAAATGTACCTGAGTAAGCCTCAGTCCTTCTGGGAGAAGGTTTTGTGGACAGATGAGACTAAAGTAGAGCTTTTTGGAAAATTAAGTCATTCTACTGTTTACAGAAAACAGAATGAGGTCTACAAAGAAAAGAACACAGTGTCTACAGTCAAACATGGTGGAGGTTCAATGATGTTTTGGGGTCGTTTTGCTGCCTCTGGCACTGGGGGCCTTGACAGTGTGAATGAGTCATGAAATCTGGAGATTATCAAAATCTTTTGGGCTGTAATGTAGGGCCTAGTGTCAGAAAGCTGGGTCTGTGTAGGAGGTCATGGGTGTTCCAGCAGAACAATGACCCAAAAAATACCCCAAACAGCACCAAGGAATGGTTGGAGACAAAGCTCTGGAGAGTTCTGAAGTTTATATTTTTCCACAATTTTGCGTTTGAAGTCCTCAGACACTCCTCAGCTCTTCTTTCTCCTCTCCATTCTTGGTGACACACAAAGGCTCACAACACAAAGGTTGGGTCAACTTTTATACATTCTAACTGGCGTCAGGTGTGATTTCTATATTACCAGCACCTGTTACTCACCACAGCTGAGTTTAAACAAGCATCACCTGCTTGAAATTAAATGATTTACCCATGATTCTAAAAGGGTGCCAATAATTTTGTCTGGCTCATTTTTTGTGTTTTGTGTAAAATTGTGTCCATTTTGGCTTTTTTCCTCACTTTTTTTGTTTTTCCACTGCACATCAAGGAAATCAAAACACTCATACCAAAAACATTTGTCATTGCAACAATTTCTGGGAGAAATGTATTTTCCTGAAAATTTCCAGGGGTGCCTCTAATTTCATATGTGAGTTTTTCACAAAGAATATCCTGCACAGAAGTACATCTTTACAAGAAAAAGTAGCAGCGCATTTAAGACTAAAGGCCCCAGAACAGAAAGTTTAACAGTGTACCCAGAAAGCATTCACAGTGCTCAACTTCCTCCACATTTTGTTATGATACAGCCTCATACCAAAATAGAGTACATTCATCTGTTTTTCTCAAAATTCTGTACGCAACACCATTACTACAATGTGAAAAAAGTTTTTTTTTATATGTTATTAAAATTATAAAAAATGAAAAACTAATAAATCGCATGCAAATAAGTATTCATGAGCTCAAAACAGAATCTGAAAATTCATATTGTTTCCACTGATCATCCCTGAGATGTTTCTACAGCCTCATTGGCTTCCACCTGTGGTCAATTCAGCTGATTGAACATAATTTGGAAGGGCACGCACCTGATTGAGACCTGATTGTCTCACAAATCAGGGGAAGGGTACAGAAAAGTGCTGCTTTTGTGAAGGTCCCAGTGAGCTCAGTGGGCTCTATCATCTCGGAATGTTCAGAAACACCAGGACTCTTCTAGAGCTGGACTAAGCAATTGGGGAGAAGAGTCTTAGTCAGTGGGGTGATCAAGAGCCCAACGGTCACTCTATCAGAGTTCCAGCGCTCCTCTGTAGGAGAGAAGAACCTTCCAGAAGGACATTCATCTCTGCAGCAATCCACCTGTCAGGCCTGTTTGGTAGAGGTCAGAGAAGCCAGACTGAAGCCACTCTTTAGTAGAAGGCACACGGCAGCCTGTCTAGAGTTTGCCAGTAGACTTTCATTGGCAGACCAGTGACCAGCACCTGAAGGTCTCTCAGACTGTGAGGAAAAGAATTCTGCTCTGTTGGGACAAAGACTGAACTCTTTGGCTTGAATGCTAGGCATCATGTTTGGAGTAAACCAGGGACTGCTCATCACCTGGACCATAGCTTCCCAACAGTACAGCATGGTGATGCAGCATGGTGATGCAGCATGGTGATGCAGCATGGTGATGCAGCATGGTGATGCAGCATGGTGATGCAGCATGGTGATGTGGGGATGTTTTTCAGCAGCAGTAACTGAGAGACCAGTCAGGATTCAGGGAGAGGTGAATGCAGCAATATACAGAGACATCCTGGATGAAAAGCTGCTCCAGAGGGATTTTTTAAAGTTATTTTTTAGGCTTCTGTGCCTTTCACTGGGATAGGAGAGAACAGTGGATAGTTCAGGAAACAGGGCAAGAGTGGGGGGATGACATGTGAGAAAGTGGACCGGAACCCAGGCTGCCCTGGCGAGGGCCAACCTCATGAAGCACGACCTAAAGAACTAGTCCTTCTGCACTCCATGAAAAGAAGCTGTTCCAGGGCACTTTTGACCTCAGACTGGGGCAACGATTCATCTTTAGCCTCGTTTCCACCAGGCAGTCTGGTACGGATCAGTACAGTTTGGTATGGGTCAGATCAGTAAAGCCTGATCCTGCGTGCGTTTCCACAGCCAACCACACCCTGCTTGATGGGCCGAAGGGCAAGAGCCGCATCAGCTACATAACAGCGTGACGTCATTGCAGCACTACACAGTGTACACTGCCAATAAATGCAACGAAGAAGAAATTAGCGGCATTGTAAATAGAGCCCAACCGATTTATTGGCGGGCCTATTAATCGGGCCCATTATAGTGTGTCACCGATTAATCAACATCGGCCATTATGTAGCCGATATATAAACTTTTTTTTCTGCGTGGAGAAGCCTTCGTTCCTACTCCTGTGTATTGATCTGTCAGCATGCTGCTCTCTGCCCGTGTACCTGGCCCCTCCCCCTGCAGCCCCTCCTCCTCTCCCCCACTCACACGCACACTCAGCTGCTGCAGAAGAGTACAGGAGGAACGGTGACAGAAACTGCTATTTTACTTACTTCATGGTAAGCTGTGACTTTGTAAACAATATAAACTTTAGTGCTCCATGACAAAAACGTTCTGGAGGAAACACGCTGAGAAGACATGTCAGGACATGTTTGTTCACAGAAGTTTTAGAGAGAACATTACAACATTTTTACACCGTGTAAGTTGTTTTTTTGTGAAATAAACTCTGACAAACGCTCATGTTAATTTACAAGTCCACAATTATCAAATATAAGACCATAGCATGGCGTTTTAACGTTGTGTAAGTTGCATCATTATTAAACAATGATATATGTAACTGTTAACTCCCATGTCCACCATTAATATGAGAATCATTTGGTAGTGATTTTATTTATTGCTATTTTGAAAGCAGCTACATTATTACCTAAAATGTAGTTCAGTTCCTTGCACGAAATGGAAGATGGAACTTTTAAAAAGCTAGTAAATATGACTAGTTAATATTGCTTAGATGTTTTTGGGAATGAGCCTTTTAAAAACACATAATGTGTTAGTTTAAAACACCTCCCATTAGCTTGTGTATTATCACTTTAAGTTTAATACAGACACTTTTTTATTTAAAAATGGTCAACTATAGTCAAATTTTGTGCTTATTACCAAAATGTATAAAATCCATGTTTTCATTACACAGGCAGAGGGAGAGTAAAGTGTGGAGCCACCTCTCTAAGGACTGTCAGGTGTTGGATTCAACATCTGTGTGTCAGGGCTCCAGCACCAGCCAGACTAAAAACACCACCAATACCTTTACAGTTAGCCTATTTTATTTATCAGTGTGTAAACAGTTTACCTTATTTATCAGTTGGTTACAGTCCTTATTTTGACAATTTTATGATTAAAGTTCCTTGTTTTATTTTTTGTGTTCTGCTCCTTTATCTTGAATCACATTTTGGGAATTATAGCAATTTTTATTCATGCATAGTATATATCCTGTGTACTCAAATTTTTATCTCATATAACAGCTGATATATGGGATATCGGCCAGTTTCTTGGATATCTGCTTTTTTTTGCCCCCAGTATCGGTATCGGCCCCAAAAATACCATATCAGTCGGGCTCTAATTGTAAACAAAGAGAAAGATGGAGGACATCCAGCAACTCTTCTACTTTGTGATCAGCATGTGGCTCTTTCTTCCATAACGTAATGAAGCTTTGTTTCAGGAAAGGCTGCGTGCGGAGTTGTGTGTTGTTCTTTGTTACCGCTGTTGCACAGGAAGTTACCGATCTTTTGACCAATCAACATTCTGCAGTGATTACAGCCCCACCTCTGGGGCCGGTTTAGTGCGGCTTGGCACCCCAACGGAAGGGTACTGAAAAGTGGAGCGGTAAGGGTCGCTTATTTGGGGACTTGTCCCGGTTTCAGTCTATGGAAACACCACAAAATGCGTGCTGTACCGAGGCGAACTGATCCGCTTGGTGGAAACGAGGCTTTTCAGCAGCACGACGACCCTAAGCACACCACCAAGCTATCAAAGAAGAGGACCACTGCAAAAGCTTAGCCAGAGCCCAGACTTGAATCTGATTGAACATCTCTGGAGAGATTTGTCAGTGGACACTCCCCACACAACCTGATGGAGCTTGAAAAGTGCTGTAAAAAGGAGTGGGCACACGAGGTGTGCCAAGCTTGAGGCATCAGATTCAAAACGATTTGGGACTGTACCTGTAACTGCTGCCAAAGGTGCATCAACAAAGTACCGTCCAAAGTCTGTGAACATGTGATGTCTCAGTTTTTTATTCTTTATAGATTTGAAAAAATGACCACTAAAACATATTCATGTTGCCAGTAAGGGGATGTTTTGTGGAGAATCCTGAGAAAAAAGTGTATGTATCCCATTTTAGGATGAGGCTGATACATTACAAAATGTGGAAGTACTTTCCAGATGCACTGTAGATGCAACGAGGCTAATAAAACAGTTTTAACTTTTTTCCTGTTTTTTTTTGTTTGTTTTTGACCAAAAAAAGGCACCACCAAAAAAAAATGTGATGGAAACTATGAAAACTTCTGCAACACATTACTGTGATGGTCTTAAGTGGTAAAAGGGCCTCATCCTATTGGTTTCTGGATCACTTCTTAACATTTATGAAACTCAGTGACTTTTCCCTTTTCCTAAAATACATACAAAAGGAATTTGTATTTTTTTTGGGAGGACTAATTTCAACAAATGAACTATGTGAGAATAAGTGGCAAAAGAATGGTGTATGTGTGTGTGTGTGAGAGTGTGTGTGTAACTGATGGAAAACCAAACTGGGGCTCTTTGAAATGTTTCATAGAATCATCAGGCTTAAACTAACCCATGCCAGCCTTTCCATCAGGGTATGTGTACACCTGTCCATTGGTTTTAATGAGTGTCAGAGAGGAGGAGGAGGAAGGTGTGAGGTGATTCACTCCTCCTCCTCCGTAGTCCTCATCTTCGCTGTCTTCTGGACTGGAGGCTCCACTTCCTTCACTGGACTCGGAGCTGCAGCTGCTGCGGTCCTCCTCAAGACTGTCTAGCATACCAAAGGAGTCACTCCGCTTCCTGGACGGGCGCTCAACCTGCATGGTTAGATTTTTAAAGAAGAATGTTAAGATTACAACAGCTTGAAACGGCATAAAAAACCAAACTACTTCCATAAAAGTTACTGTAGAACTATGGGAATTGTCAGTTGGAGCTGTACCAACATCCCTCTTGAGCTACTTGTGTTCTTGTACTCTAGCTCTAGGAAGCAGCAGATCAACACAAGGCTACCTGCCATTTTGGTGATATGTCACTCAGTACTTCAACGACACCAGCTTGTAGGGGCAACATTGAGGTATGAATGTGGCACATTTTAGAGTTGTTCCGTTACTGATACAGGTATCAGAAATTGCTCTGATACTGCCAAAAATGCTTGCATCTGTATGGGCGACTGCTGGAGCCCAGGCACCGATACGATGCCACGTAATGTATCAAATTAGAAATCTAATGTTTAGCTTTGTTAAACTCTGGCAAAACAGTAGCACTGTGCCGCAACCTTGATCACATGACACAGACTCAACGCGAGACTTGGAGCTAAGCTAACGAGAGCAATCATGTTGGCGGTGTGGCAATATTTCATACAGGATACAGCCATACTGTTAAATTTAAAAATAAAAGTTAAATGGCTTTAATTTCCTGTATTTATTCATGTTTTACACTGGGTTTAACCTGAGCCAGGCCTTACAACAATGATTATCATATCACAGTCATACAGGTACAGTATGATATTTTTTTATAACATACTGGTGTCAGATCAGTACTCAGTATCAGCCAATGCCCACAGCACAAGTATTGGTATCAACCAGGAAAAAATGGTATTGGAACTTCTCTAGTATGTAGAAGACAAACAGTTTGAGCCTATTGAAGCGGCAGTGAAGAGAATTTGTTTGAAGTGAGGAGACTACTGCAGCCACTTCTCTGGTCCGAGGACAGCCTTTAAACACTATTACACTCTAATACTACTGTAGGAGCTAGATTATCATTTTAAAGCGTGACCTCATTTCTCTGATGACATCATTGCCTTAGCAAAGCCGTGGATGGGGTTGTCCCTTTTTATGGCCCACTTGATGTATGTAATGGCAGGAGTTTTAGACAAAGGGTAGCATGGGAGCTCAAATTTGTGTTGACTGTCGTCGTAGTTAATTTACTTGGTTATAAAGTTTCATTAAACCTCATTTTTTACCTGTTCATTTCATTTCCTCTGGATTGAATGATTTGGATTTTTGGACCTTTTTGTTGCAATAAACACCCTTAAACTTATCATGGACTCTTTTTGAATTATTTTTCTTTTGGACGCATCACAAGTTTGAGCCTCAGCGGCTGAAAATGTCTTGAAAGACAGCTGCAATAACTACTATTCTGGACTTTTAACTAGGGATGCACCGAAATGAAAGTCTGTGGCCGAAACCAAAAATCGAAAACCGAAAACCGAATTTGAAGAAACCAAGGCTGAAACTGAAAACCAAAAAACAGAAAGAAATCATTTTGCCAATTACCAGTACCATTCCAAAGTTGATCACAGGACTCGAGTGGGACTCATTTAATCCTGGAGTTTCAGGCCTCAGACGGCCTCACTTTAGGTCATGACACAAGTTACGTGCCTCATCAGCATCATACTGTTATTAAAATCATCCTTATGTTAAAACACACAATTCAAAAACTTGGATGATGGTTGTGTTTTCTGATTTGCTGTTGTGATTTGGACTTCAGGGCCACCGTATGCCTTCATCCTCTCATTTCATTTTCATCCTTTCACAGTGAAAACGTTATTTTGTCACATGGCGTCAGACTATAATGTTTTTCTTCTCTCTTTGATTCTCGCCCTCGCTCTTCTTACTGTTCATGTTCAAATGTTTGTACCTGCACACAATCATCTGACAAACACCGCTGCGCGTGCATGGATGTGTTGTCACGGTAACAATGCAACGTATGTGGAAAAAGAAAAGCTGACGATGCAGCTTTCATTTAACAAACTATATGGCCTCCCGTTATTAATCTTATTAACATGACAGGATGTAATATCTGTCTCTTCAGACGTGCGTTCCCGTTTCTCGTCTAGCTCTATCGCACATTCTGCTCAGACACACACAGGAACTCAGAAGCGCAGGCACAGACACACACACACAGACGAGCATGCTTCACATAGCGGACATGAAGTCAGGACATTCACCCAAAGAAACTCAGAGAATCACTTTTTACAAGCGCTCCCAGGGCACATCACCAAGGTGCCCATCCTCTCATCTCTGTCAGCATGCTGGCTGCAGCTTCTACTTGCGTGATCACAACTTTCTTTTTCGGCCGCGTATTTTTGGTGGTGAAAGTCTTTCGGCCGAAAAACGAAAATGCGCCTTTGAGCCATTTTCGGTGGCTGAAATTTTGGTGCATCCCTACTTTTAACACAACTTTTCTTTGTTTAAGACAACTTTTTACCAAATACAGCATGATGAGATAATGCATTTATCAACAGCTACGTAGCACTGTTGTTTGAAATGTGACAACAAGCAAACTGTCTAAGTTTGCACCATAGTTTAGCAGCCGGCTACATTTAGCATAACTTGGCCTGGTGTTCTGTAACAGCATAATCCAAGTGAATCCATGTTGTGTCCAGTCAGAGCAAACATGACGTCACTCATTGCTTTATCGATAGACTCTCTGTTTGAACAGACCAGTGCAGAATAACTGCTGCGTGTGGGCTGGAATAAACATTTTCACAAACAGTTCAGCACCTGTCTTAGCCTTTTCCTCGTGTTTTAGCCTTTAGCCCGTTCTCTTTCAATCTCTGCCCTTTTTCTGTCTGACAGTCCTCCTCCTGTTTCAACTACTATTACCAAATAAATCACAGAAATCCTTTTCAGTAAAGAAAAACACAGATCTCTCTTCTCACTGCTAACTTCATCAGCTGGCGTTGTCATAGAGATTTGGTTTGCTGTAAATCAGTCCAGTCCAGAACTGTACAGATCCAATCAGGACGCTCGGAATTAGGTAACTGATTACCTTTTTATTAATTGAGGACCTATGATCCCATAGATACTAGGCTTTTGGAGATCACTTAGAAATTTCCACTGGTCCCTTTAAACATCACATGTATAACATAATATTTGTAAGAAACCAAACCAAAAGTCCACAGGAAAAAAGCTACTTCAGTGATTGCACATGATAATCAGATATAAGATATGAAACATTAATGCTGTTATCTGAATCAAGAAAATATTAAATGCTTACTTCATATGAGCTTAAAGTACACACACACACACACACACACACACACACACACACATTTGCATATCCTTGACGTCATTTTCCTTTTTTCACCGACTGGAGGTGTTGTGACAAATGTTCTAACATAGCACTAATAATATTCAAGGTTATTTTGACATTGCTGTCTGTATTTTTCAGTTAAACACCAAATCTTTAATTCAGCAGTTGATTCCAGCGCTCTCTCAAACACACGCGCGTGCAGCTGTTGCATCCAGAGGTTTCCATGAGTGAGTTGTGTCAGCTGTGACCTGATACAGCACTGCAGTGCAGAGACTAAGATAGAGACAGAGACAGAGACTGAGACAGAGTCAGAGACAGAGACAGAGATAGAGACAGAGACAGAGACTGAGACTAAGACAACGATAGAGACTGAGACAAAGACAGAGACAGAGACAAACACAGAGACTGAGATAGAGACAGACAGAGATAGAGACAAAGAGAGAATGAGAAAGAGACAGACAGAGATAGAGACAAAGACAGAGTCAGAGACAGAGTCAGAGACTGAGATAGAGACAGAGACAGAGTCAGAGAGAGTCAGGGACAGAGTCAGAGACTGAGACAGAGTCAGGGACAGAGTCAGGGACAGAGTCAGAGACTGAGACAGAGAGAGAGTCAGAGACAGAGACAAAGACAGAGAGAGACAGAGACAGAGTCAGAGACAAGGACTGAGACAGAGACAGAGACTGAGATAGAGACTGAGACTGAGTCAGGGACAGAGTCAGGGACAAGGACAGAGAGAGTCAGAGATAGACATGTAGAAAAAGACAGACTGAGACAGAGACGGAGACAAAGACAGAGACTTAGACTGAGACAGAGACAACGATAGAGACAGAGACAAAGACAGAGACAGAGATAGAGACAGAGATAGAGATAGAGATAGAGACAGAGACAACGATAGATGCAGAGACAGAGATAGAGACAGAGACAGAGACAGAGACTAAGACTGAGACAGAGACAAAGACAGAGACAAAGATAGGGACAGAGATAGAGACTGAGACTGAGTTAGAGACATAGGTGAAAGTAAGCCGGAACGCAACGGAACGCCGTGCCGGTAAGAAATATACAGACCTCTTCTACCGGAACGCCCCCGGAACGCCTCTGACTACGGCGTAACCGCTATATACTTTGGGGGGGACGTGTCCCCCAATATTGGAAAAATACCCATCTGTCCCCCCTAATAATTAGCCTATTATATCTTAATATGTGAC
>RPOG01006804.1:0-21648 GCA_008086565.1 Thalassoma bifasciatum
TTTTTTTTTTTTTTTTTTTTTTTTGTGTATGTATGTCACTTTTGGAGCCAGCCTCAAGTGGACACCTGATAAACCAAAGACTTTAGTGACCACCTTTGGTCTAAAAGTATGACAAATATGTACTGTAAAAAAGCACCTGGACTACAACTCACTTGGCTCGATGTGAAGTCACCACAAAAACTGCTCCCTCTGGTGACTGGCTGCAGCATAGGTCAAAAACTACATCTCTCCATTCATTTGAATGAGGCTGTGGTCAAACTTTAAAAAACAAATATACCTCATAGAGATGTTTCTCACATCTGAATACTGTGATGGTAGGAAGATATTATTGAGCTGCATTGTGTTCAAGACCTCTTTTTTTCTAAAAACTTTATTTTCCTTAGTTATTAGACATCAAAAACTGGCTTTAATTGGCTGTAATTTTTTGGGGGGAATAGTAATATATATCAGGGAGGAGAGCAAGGAAGTGACAAGACTTTCCAAAAAGGAATCATTTTTGTCACCCAGGTCCAGTCAGATTATCTACTGCAATGGCGATGCCTTTGATGGGGTTCTTTGGCTTCAAAACCCTATAATGGTGAAAGGCGTACCCATGCTGTCCACTCTCTATAGTTTATGATGATGAGATGCTAAAATCTGCACTTCATTGTCTGCTTGAGACAGGATCTGGAAGTAGCTGCTGGAAACCACATGAATGCCAAGACGAAAAAAGCCAATTTCATAGCAGAAATAAACACGTTTACAGCCTGGTACATAAAATGACTTCCATCTGATCAAGATGAGGGGTTGATCCAATCAGAGCTTGGCTGATTGATAGGCTGGCTGTCGGTTTTAAGGCTCGATTTCCAATGTAACTGAGACTGCATCCATGTTTTATCGAGTCTATACAACTGATTCAGTGTTTCATGGCAGAATATTAAGAACAGAGAGGCAGAAGGTGGAATAAAACATTTGCCACTTCTCCCTGAAGACGATCACTGTCGCTACAAAGCAGGACATCACAATTTCTAGGTTCCAAATTTGCACCTCAATTATTTATTTCTTTGATTTGAAGTGATGACTTGCCCTTCTGTTGATTTTTCACTATTTACTCACTCAAAGCTTTTAATTCCAACACCGAGAGAAATATATCATACTGAGAATTTTATCATCACAGATGTCATGTTAGGAAATCCACCAAAGATGTTTGATATCAAAATTTGGCGTCTGGAGCGCAGATGGCCTTGTGGTCTAGATTGCGCTCTATGATCCAGCTTGTGGCCTCTTTCCCACATGTCACCACCCGCTCTCGCCCTCTTTCCCACTCGATTCACTGTCCTCTCTCCTTTCAAATTAAAGACATGAAAGCCCCCAAAAAATAACTTTAAACAATCTAACTCTGAACATCGAGGGTTTTAGAGGATTGTACATGACACTGATGGTTTGTGACGACAAGAGCAGCTTCTCAGAGGAAACGGAAACTACAAAGACCCATCGGCCAATGATATTCTCTGTCATTGATGAGTTTTTCAGTTCCCTGACAATTCATCTTGAAATCAAATGCTACAATGTTCTGTTTTTAATCAGCTGATTGAAACATAAACCCAAATGTGAAACAACAAAACAGGCTTGCTGCTGAAGAAGACCAGTGGGTGGTTCAGATCTTTGTAACAGTAGATAAAAGCAGACTGTTTTTTTTCTATCTAATCCTTTATGTCTCCATGTAGAAGGTGACAGATGTATAACATGTCAGCAGCTCACTGAGATAATCTCTGTGACCCAGTGATACCATTTTATCTTATAGGAACCTGAACACAGTGGTGGCAGATCTCCAAGTTAAACAATAAAATCTTATAAAAGAGAGCAAAAAAGATGGTTGAATACTGCACATGATGCTTAAAAGCTTTTTAGTTGAAGGAATGTGTATTTTATTTGTGCACTGTAAATGCAGACATGTTGGCTCCAAGACTGCATATTTGTCACAGCTGAGCTGAGAGTTGCCCCAGGGAACTAATCTTTCTTCCACAGCGTAACTCGATTAGGATTTTTATTTATAAAGTCAAACAACCTCTGGCTATGAGGGTATTTGTGAAGGGGAAAAAAAAGGCGCTCAACCTACTGACACAGTTTTGTAAAGAGGGGAGAGGATGAAATGCTCATGGACACACGACTATGATGAGGTTTCATGATGTTAACAGAATTATGACTCATTTCTTCCCTGCCCATGTGGAGGGATGTTGGATGTTGGATGAGGGATACGCCTTTCTTTTCCCCTCTCTGTTTGAGCGTTTCCTTATGGCTCTCTTAACCTTTCCTCTTCATCTTTCACCCCGTGTGTGCAGGTTAAGAGGTCCCTGTGCCCCATTTGAATGTCCATCACCATGGCCAAGCGTGAGACAGGCAGCACCAGCCCGGTGGTCCGGCAGATTGACAAGCAGTTCCTGGTCTGCAGCATCTGTTTAGACCATTATCACAACCCAAAGGTCCTGCCCTGCCTGCACACCTTCTGTGAGAAGTAAGTTGAAAAGAAACTACTCCAAGACAAGAGCTACAAGAATGAATCTTTAATTGAGAAACAAGGCACACAAGAAAAGGGTACATGAAAATAAAGTGCATCATATTTTTTGTGTTCACTCTGCCTGCAGTGAGTTTGTTTACCGGGAGTCATTAAAGTGGTGCAATGGCCCAATTTTCCACCACTTACCCAAGCTGTTCCCTCATCGCTGTGGTTTCTGCATCATGTTCAGCACCAACCACTCAGAGCAAACATGAAAGAAAGAAACATAAAAAGAATAAGCACATTGAAAAGAAGCAGATTTGTTGATGATGCAGATTAATAAGCCTATAAACTAGCTTGTATTGAGGGAATTGTTGAATTTGTGCACCTTTTTAAATGTCGATTAGTCTTGAACTTCCCAGCAGCTTTTAATTTTCCCTCACTTTTTGTCTTTGCACAGATGTCTTCAGAACTACATCCCTCCCCAGTCTTTAACACTGTCCTGCCCAGTATGCAGACAGACTTCTATTTTGCCCGAGAAGGGCGTGGCAGCCCTGCAGAACAACTTCTTCATCACAAACCTGATGGAGGTGTTACAACGAGACCCAGAATGTAGCCGACCTGAGGCTTGTAACGTCCTAGAGTCGGCAAGTGCAGCGACGGCCTGCCAGCCTCTATCATGCCCCAACCATGAGGGCAAGGTGAGCTCAGGGGGGGTTAGTTCACTGCACATTGAACTTTAAAATAATTCAAAACATCCACTATGATATGATGCTAACTTGTATTTGGTTCCACTGCACCACCTGCAGGTGATGGAGTTTTACTGCGAGTCATGTGAAACAGCCATGTGTCTGGAGTGTACAGAAGGAGAACACAGAGAACATGTGACGGTTCCTCTGAGGGACGTGCTGGAGCAGCACAAGTCAGCTCTGAAAAATCAGCTGGATGCTGTTCGAAACAGGTGCCACATTCAGACTTTCTATCTTAAATAAAGTGTTTAATTTAAGCCTGCACAACATATTGTTTTAGCATCGTCATCACATTATGCAAATACACAATGCTCACATTGCAGGATTATGCAATGTGAAGGGGAAAAAATCTGTCTGGAGCAGAAAAATAGTGCTCTATTTTCTCACCTGATGTTATCAGGGTCAGGAAGAGTGATGTGCACATGAGTGGTCGAGTTACTGAGAGTGAAAGAGTGGTGAATGTGAGTGGAGCACAGCAGGGATTTAGACAATCTGCCTCTAGATCTGTGCACTCTACTTTTCTTTCCTCAGAGCCGGCTCTCAGTTTGTTTTGTGGTCTAAGTTTCAATCATCTGATTGCTCATTTTAGTGTTTATTTCATGTCTTCCTTCCAAGGCCTTATGATTCACGAGCTGCCATAAAACTTGGAACAGTCGTATTTAAAACCATTGCCTAAAGTTTGCTTTGCAGAAGTTATCCTTTTTCTTTTACCAAGGCAGATTATCTTCACAAAATGCATTATGCTTGTCCTAGAAATGTCCTGAAACATTACTTTTTATTGATTCACATCTCTGGAAAAAGATTAATCAAGCCTAGAAAAAAGGCAAAACGCAGGAGGAGGACAAACTCTGTGAGCCACTGCACATCTGCTCAGCCCCTCAGTCGTTAAGAAGTCTGACCTAATCTTAGAAGAATCACTTTCAGGAAAAATGAACAATTAATATCAATAATTAACAGACATCAACATGATTAAAACCCTTTAAAAACGCAAATGGTGTTCATGGAGGCAGAAGCAATTTGGTGAGGGTTTGTTATCAGGGAGAATTCAGCTGAACAGAGTGAAGCAGTAATTAAAGAAATATAGATTATGCAGTGTGTATAGCAAGAAGCAAAAGTCATTCATTTCTTCTCAATATCGTGATGCCCCAGTTTGATTGTAATCTGAAGATATCTGAATTAAAGAATCTGTGACTGATTCTTTGTGTTCATCATCTCCTCTTTTTCCTTCTGCAGACTACCTCAGCTGACAGGTGCCATTGATCTCGTGAACGAGATCTCCAAACAGCTTACAGATCGTAAAAATGGCGCAGTGACTGAAATCAGTAACACTTTTGATGAGCTGGAGAAAGCCTTACACCAACGCAAGACTGCTCTCATTACTGAGGTGGAAAACATCTGCAGCACAAAACAGAAGGTCAGAGGTCGTCTTATTATAAATGAAGTTGAGAAAACTGCTGCAGTATTCATGCTTTATCAGGCATTGCTAATAGATTTCCTCTTTCTCTTTTTATTTCTTTAGGTGCTTCAAGCTCAGCTGAGCGCTCTGCTGCAGGGCAAAGAGAACATCCAGAGCAGCTGTAACTTCACAGAGCAGGCCCTCAGCCATGGCAGTGCCACTGAGGTCCTGTTGGTGCAGAAGCAGATGGGGGAGCGAGTCAGCGCTTTGGCACGACACACCTTTCCTGAACAGCCCCATGAAAACGGACACCTGGAGTGCCAGGTGGAGACGGACGGACTGAGACGCTCCATACAGAACCTCGGGGTCCTGATCACCACAGGGGCTGTAGGTCATACGAGTGTCGCTACAGGTGAAGGCTTGAGACATACACTCGTGGGCCAGCACACCACGGTCACAGTCACCACTAAAGATAAAGATGGAGAACTGGTAAAGACTGGTAACGCCGCTTTGAGGGCGGAGATCCTCTCTGCAGACGGAGCGTGCACTGAAGCCGAGGTGGTGGACAACAAGAACGGCACCTACGAGGTCGGATACACGATCCGCTCAGAGGGAGAGTTCAGCTTCTCTCTGCTGCTGTACGAGCAGCCGGTGAGGGGGAGTCCTTTCCGGTTGCGCGCGGTAAAGCCATCGGATGTCCTGCAGTCACCGGACGACGTGAAGAGGAGAGTGAAGTCTCCGAGCGGAGGAGGAGGTCATGTTCGACAGAAGGCTGTGCGCAGGCCCTCCAGCATGTACAGCACCACCAAGAAGAAGGAAAACCCCATCGAGGATGAGCTGATCTACAGAGTGGGTGGGTGAAAAATTCAGAATATTCTTTGTTTCACGTCAGCTGATCTGATTTGTTGAATGACAAAGTATGAATGTCCTGAGACCTGGGCTGCATTTTTTTTTAATTTCCCTTATATTTGGGATAAGTAAGACCTAATAAGTATAAAAAGTAAACTTGATCTTTGTTCAAAAACTTGTTTTTTTAGTGGTATCAACCCTCTGATGCATGAATTATGAAACTCAGTGTCAGAATTTTTCCCTTGAGTGTTTTTTATTTGTCTTAAGGCATGAAAAAAAAGTTTTCCATTTTTTTTCAGGTATTTGTAACTGAGCGTTCAACATAAAACAGTGTGAACTTAATGTAAATACGACTTTTTTTTGTTTCTTTTATTTTGTTTTCTTTTTTTTTGTGGTAATTTCATGAATAATCTTTTTTTTAATGCTTTATAAAACATTTTCACTCTCTATCATCCGTTTTAACACTGAATAATTTATAGTTTATTAGCTTTTTACCCTCAAATGTTTGTCTATAACATTTTAAAAATATGTATATGTTTGGAAAAAGGGCCCAAAGAAGAATGAAAATATCCTGACATAGGCTAATATGAATTTCCACCACATGAACCATTGAATTTAGGACTAAATAACTTTTAAATAGGTGTCCACTGTAGTGAGTACTATGCGCCACAGGGTTAATTTGCAATTAGTTTTGTAGTCATATGTGGTAGTGCAGATAAATACAGTATATTTTTTACAGAGATTGCCAATATCACTGAATGATGACTGAGAAATGTCTCTGAATGTGGCTATTAGGTTATAGTTAAAAAAAACAAAACAGGATCTTTAGAGTTAAAAGAGGCTTGTCTCTCTCAATAGGAACACGAGGACGAGACAAAGGAGAATTTACAAACCTCCAAGGCATCTCAACCTCCAGTAATGGACGTATCGTGGTGGCCGACAGCAACAACCAGTGCATACAGGTCAGTGTTTCCATCACTTTAGCTGCAATACACGTGAAGACTTCTTCTTCTTCAGGTTTTTAGAGTTGAATTTCCCTCTTTTTTTTTCAGGTGTTTTCAAATGATGGCCAATTTAAGATGAGGTTTGGGGTCAGAGGTCGCTCACCAGGACAGCTGCAGCGCCCCACAGGGGTCACAGTGGACATGAACGGCGATATAATCGTGGCCGACTATGACAACAGATGGATCAGCATCTTCTCCTCGGATGGAAAGTTTAAGGTTCGTGATCCCATCATGAAGCTAAAACGTGATGTTTCTGCTGTTCAGAATACAAATGTTTCGCTGAATTTCTACACTGTCTCTCTGTTACAGAGTAAAATAGGTGCTGGGAGACTAATGGGACCTAAAGGTGTGGCTGTGGATAAGAACGGACACATCATCACGGTGGACAACAAAGCCTGCTGCGTCTTTATCTTCCAGTCCAACGGGAAACTGGTGACAAAGTTTGGAGCCAGAGGGACGTCAGACAGACACTTCGCAGGTACTGTAGAAAACTGAGCACGATCAGCAGCTGATTAAATAATATTGAGAAAGATTTGACACAGAATGGGCGATACTTCATGTTTCAGGGCATGTGATTGGGCCAGATTTACAGATTTTATGTTTCATTCTTCACAGGAATGTTGAGTTGTTATTCT
The DNA here is from genome assembly GCA_008086565.1 of Thalassoma bifasciatum. Taxonomy (NCBI): domain Eukaryota; kingdom Metazoa; phylum Chordata; class Actinopteri; order Labriformes; family Labridae; genus Thalassoma; species Thalassoma bifasciatum. Next base: position 7,110 of record RPOG01006804.1, read on the forward strand.
TTCAAGTGATCTGCACGTTTCTGTACACCCTTTATCATATTGTTCAACTATTATAAGCATGTATATTTGTTTATATATGCCATCAGTGCACAGTTGATTATTCTTTTTTTTTGTATTTTTAGTCTTATTACAGAAAAGTAAAGGTAAAACATCCATAATGCACGTTCATGCATGAAAAAAGTAATGAATGCATTTATTCTTTGCCTGTTATTCACATTTTTCACGGAACAAAAATGACTGTGATTTGAATTTTCCTGCATTGATAACATCCGTATTGATGCAGTTTTACTTTTTGCACAGTTTTGACCACACACGTTCTTTCACTTTCATTTCTCACTTGAACCTTTTTCTTTCCTTTTAGAAAAAAGTGGTGCAAACATTGCACTGGAACAAAAGCTTAGTAAATCTGGCCCTGTTTTCAGTAAGTAACTGATCCCCCCCTGTGAATGTGAACTGAGAAAATGAATCTTTGCTCTTTTTATATGTTGCATTACGTCTCTCTTATTGTTCCCTGTCGCTTCTGAGTCTCCTGCTGATTGTTGTGTGTCTCTGTTTTAAGTCCTAAAATAGTGTGGAGCTTCCTCTGGTATGTTGTTAAGCAGCAGATGACTCATCTCTCCTCTCTTCCTCCCCCTCTTTTTGTCCCTTGTTGCTTCCAGGTCCTCACTTTGTGGCTGTGAATAACAAAAATGAAATCGTGGTAACAGACTTCCACAACCATTCGGTCAAGGTATGGGTTTGCAAGTACTAAAAGTTCAGAATCAACCAAACATGGAGCTCTGAAAACATGAAATAAAACATAAATAAACATTATTTTAGATGTATGTGACAATATGCTCTCTATCTTTTTTTCTCAAGATATTGTATTGAATTTTCATGGATATACATTCACAATAATCCAAGACACAATAAGCAAAGTAAGAGGCAAAGAAAGGAACACTTAGGGAGGAACATGCCTAAACACCACTAGAATATTTAAAGAAACCCTTGAAAAATAAAAAAAAATGATAAAGAGTCCAGGTACAATGCCAATAAAAAGAAAAAAAAATACAGTAATAGTAAATGAAGCGTTGTCAGTCAAAGTATATTGATCATATAACCACTCGCCTGGAAGTCAGTCAGTCTAAATTGACCAGTTTAAATCTGATTTCTATCTTTTTATGACCTGACCTTTCTTAACCCTGTGAACTTCTCTCATTCCCCTCCTGTCTGCTCTCTGGTGCAGGTGTACAATGCAGATGGGGAGTTCCTGTTTAAATTTGGTTCCCATGGAGAGGGCAACGGTCAGTTCAATGCTCCGACAGGTGTGGCTGTGGATTCCAACGGAAATATCATTGTTGCTGATTGGGGCAACAGCCGGATCCAGGTTGGTGTGAATAAAGAACATCTCATTTAATGTTTAGCAAACTGTTATTTACTCTATAAATTACAATATCTGCCACAAAAATCGCAATAAGATCTTTTTCTAAAATTGTTCAGCCCTACCCAGCTCCATACGACCTGCAGAGTCTTTTTCTACTTTTAGTGAATATTTAGCATGAAATAATGAGTGTTCTTGAGTTTGAAACCATGTTGTTGCAGTTGAATTGTTAGTTGTGGTTAGGCTTGGCTGCATTATTTAGAATACAAATTAATTCTCCTTCTGGTACTGAAGGCAGCACCTGTAGCTGAACAAACTTGAAGCTCTTTGTCAAACTTACTCAGGTTTTTTTCCTCTAGTCCAGGGGTGTCCAAACTTTTTTCCAAAAGTATTCCTTTCTGTGGAAATGACCAAGGGCCGACGGCTCTTACAGACGTGTTTCTTAAGAATGAAAGTAACAAATGAGTGCTTAATTTGAAAACTATTTCAAACCGATGGTTTCTGTAAAAAAAAAACGTGATCAAACAACCAAACAAAAAACTCTCTAAGTTTAGTCAAACATGCTTGTGTTATTATTACAAACCTATGAGATAAAACCAAACCTGAGAAAAATGTTGTTTTTTTATGGCAGGATCAGGATCTGGAATTTATCATGTTTGTTTATAAGAACATTTTCAACCCCAAATATTTTTGATCCTGCATTCTGAACCATTTTATGCATCAATTTTTGTCGTTTCTTCACCATTTCATGACTTTACTTCAGTCTTTTTTCCTCTCACTAGTTTGTTTTTTTTTTTTTTTTTTTTTTTTAAATGAAGTGGCCAATACAAAAGACAGAGTATTAGGGCCCAAATTAAGAAAATCTTTTTTTTTTTGCTTCATATTTTACTACGAGAATAAAGTTGAAATGAATTATTTTACTACAAGATTTAAGTCAAAATTAATTCTTTTATTATGAGATTAAAGTTGAAGTAAAGTCGTATCAGAGTAGTTAGGGAAGCAATCAAATCAGAAGAAGAAAAAAAAGAATGAAATGAGGATGATAGTGCTGACGTTAGCAGGTAAGATGAAACGTTTATGAAAATGTTCTGCTCACTGAGCACACCCAGTTTTTCGTCATTATTTTCGACTTTAATCTCGTAGTAAAGTAATTAATTTTGACTTTAAACTCGTTGTAGAAATAATTAACTTTGACTTTATTCTTGTAATAAGATAATTAAATTCGACTTTGATCTCGTAGTAAAATATGAAGTAAAAAATAATAATTCTTAATGTGGCCCTAATACTCCGTCATAAATACACAATCCAATTTTTTTGAGATGTTACCAAATATATTTAGGTTTTTTCAAGCATTTGGCAGTAACTACAAATGTACACAATCAGAACATGATTAATTCATGTTATAAAATTAATACATATTAAAATAAAAGCTGGGGGCTGCATGAAAATAGGCGGCGGGCCACAATTGGCCCCTGGGCCTTAGTTTGGACATCCCTGCTGTAGTCTTATTTCTTGCTTGTGCTGTATATTAAAGCTGTAGAATTGTAATAGCTCACTGTTTTCTTCTGTGTTGTTTCACCCAGGTGTTCGACAGCTCAGGGTCCTTCCTCTCCTACATCAACACGACAGCAGACCCCCTTTACGGCCCCCAGGGTCTGGCCCTCACCTCGGATGGTCACGTGGCAGTGGCAGACTCTGGGAACCACTGCTTCAAGGTGTACCGCTACCTTCAGTAAAGACCTGAGACAGCCATCTTCACCACTGAAAGCACTGACAACGACACAACTAATGTATTCCACAGGGTGCAAAGACCTTTACAACACAGCCTTTCCATGTGCATATCAGCTGGATATAAATATGTGTCTGATCCTGAGTTTACTCCTTATGACGTGTATTTAAAGGTGATTTAAAGTTGGGCAATGTAGCATCCTTGGCACATGTAAAGAACATACGTAACACTTTGGACTGGTTCAACATCCCAACGCTGGGATTATTGAGCTCCACTTTACAGGAGACTGGACAGGGTAGGAGATAGATTCAAGTATTTAATGAGCCATAACTTGTCCAAATGCATGAAGTTTTATTTTATCTTAATGCCTAGCCAACAATCAGTGTACACATCGGTTGCTTTTCTCATGAACTAGTTAACGCTTACAGTGAAATGAACAGTGCTACGCTTCTTCAGCAATGAAATGTAAGACTTCTTATTTACTGGTATCTCACATAGAAATGTCATCACCATCTGTGCATTGATTTGCTGTACGTATTGTATATACAACATAAATGTATATTGTGTATATTAGATCACTGTATGTATGTGTTATGATTTTGAAACACAAAGCCTGATGGTTATTTAGAGAACAGCGGTCAAGGACTACAGGATTGAAAAACTGTGTGTACGGCAGCTGTTACGAAGTGTGCTTTTGAAAACATACACAGCACATGCTTCAAAGAAGAGTCTCATATTTATTGCTAATGTACTCAGCACAATTTTGTTTTGTTAATATTTGTTGTTTTAAAGGGAGAAAAAAATCAAAACAAAACAAAAAAAAGTTAATTTATTTTATTTTGTACACTAGCTTTTTCACTAGCCTTTACAAATTATTTTTCTAAATTAATGTTTTTTTTTCTTTAGAGCTTTATACTTTATCCCTTTACCTGTTAGTGAAACTTCACCTTAAAGCAGAATTCCTTTCCTCCAATTTAATCTAGATCAGTGTTTGTGCACATGAGCAGCTCTTGACCAGAACTTCAAACAGGTCTTTTGTTTTATTTTAGAAATTTTTTCTCCATTCAGAATGATATACGGAAACCCTTAAAGGTCATGATTTTCTGCAATTATTTTGCTCCTTTTCTTGAGAAATAGCCTTAGTTTTAGTTGTTTTCTTGATATTACTTTTTTTTTTCACAGTATTTCAATAAAGCAAGGTTTATTTTTAGGAGATAACGGGTTAATTTCTTAAGCCAACGTCCGTCTATACAACTGCGTCATGCAATCTGTGCTTCGGGTAAATGCAGTCACATCAACTGCTGTAAATTCTTTTGCACACTTAAACAAAATGTTGCAGGCTGTGTCTGTGATGCGTTTAGTGGCACCATGGAAATTTGGGTTCTCATGGCAGATGATGGATGCTACAAATCTGTGAAGTTAACTCAAACCTGTTAATTTTAAGTATGTCAAAATGCATTGGAAACTTAATGTTCAATTGAATTTGAGACAATTTGACTGTTATTGATTTAGAGCGCTCCAAAATCAGGCCTCTGATTCTCAAGATGATGAGAAAAATCTGTCATTATTTCAAGAAAATAGCTGAAATCAACCTGTTATCTCAAGAAAAGTGAGCAAAATCGTTGTGAGAAATCCTGGCCTTTAAGGGCTTCCATACTTGACCAATCACAGAGCGTTAGTCATCAAAGTGTGAACAGTTACAAACCAGAAGAAAATACACACATCTCAGGAAATACATCCAAATTTAACGACTGCATCTTCTTAACAATGTTCATTAAAAACTTTTAATCTGATCATAAACAACTATGAGGAAAGGAATTCTGTTTCACAGTGCTGTTTCTGTTTTCTGGCTTTTCCATGAAGACCAGCGACAAAATTCTCAGATAATTTATTAGATGACATTTTCTAACGAACTCATCCACACTTAGAGTTACACTTGCCCATGATACTGTTGTAATGTTCTGCTAAATGACAAAAATCAAAAGTTTCTGCCTGCACAACCTGAAGCCATGAAACCCCCAAGAGCAAACCTGTATATGTGGAGCTGTTTCTGCTCTTGCCCCCTCTAGTGTTTATTCTGTGTAATATCATAAGAAAACCTGGTGCCACAGCAGAAAAGGGAGCAGGTACGAGGAGAAAAACAACTTTCTGGTGGGTAATGATCACCCGCAGCACTGTGTTAAACACCTGAAAACTGACACTCACTCTTCAAAGACGTATGCAGGATATGACTCTCACCAGTTCTCTCACCAGGAAGCTGCTCCTTCTCCTGCACCTGATCTTTTGTTGACTTGTTGCCAAACAGGAGTTCACCGACTTCTTTAGAGAGTTGGAGGCTCACCTTTATGACATGTGTCTGATACATTTAACTGTATGCTGTTTGTGTCCCACCAAGACAAACTATATTGTTTTCTCTATGAATATGCACTGGTAATAAAAGCACATGGTTTACTGAGGTGTTGCAGATTATTTAATCAGTAAAAATAATAATAATAATAACAAGGAGTAATGTCCTTGTTAGTTGAAATGAACAGTGAGTCCACATCTTAACCCTGTGGTTCATAGTGGTCACTACAGTGGACACCTATTTCAAAGTTATTTACTCCTAAATTCAATGTTGGAAATTCATATTAGCCTGTGTCAGGATATTTTTGTTCTTCTTAGGGCCTGAAAAAAATGTTTTCAATTTTTTTCCAAATATATATATTTAAAAAAAGAAGTTATTGAGTTATTTTCTAAGTAATACTGAAAAAGTGTTGCTTCACAGTTTGGTGAAGTGATTAACAACACATAGAAGTTTCTATGACAACACCATACTGGCCGACAAAGTTTAGCAGTGAGAGGAGAGATCTGTGTTTTTTTCTCTGCTGAAAATTATTTCTTGGGTTTATTTTGTAGTCATGGTGAACACTGAAAAAAAAAGAGGACAAATAAGCAGGAGGAATCCAAACAGGAAAAAAATAGTGGGTTATGTACAAGATGTATTGACAAAGTCAGAAACCAAAGACATAAAGTCCATGATCTAATTTTATGTTGGTTAGTTTTGTAAAGTCACAATACAGTTTAAGTTAGTTCTCATTTTTTAATAAATCCTACTTTCATTTTAGTTTTTTTTACTCTTCATTGTTTCGTTAGTTTTCCTTAAATATAATAATCTTGGTGAGGTCTCAGTTCTAGGTCTTGGGACTTTTGGGGACTATTTTAGACTATTTTGAATAAATGAAAAGGTATTTGAAACAATATTAGGACACTGTATTAGTCGCATTTGATGTCACAAAACACATTTCTGGACATTTTCTTGAAAAATTATTTATTTGCAGACCACGCTGTGCTTCTGGTCAATGTTACAAATAATTACAGCACATACTTTATGCATTTTTTTTCAACAGTAACCATTCCCAAAACATCCAAATGGTATATTTATATGTAATACATATGTATATACATACATACATGTGCATTAAAAAAAGCTCAGGATGCGCTCGAAGAATTAGAGTGGAGTAAAAACAACCACAGTACGATGATACAGTGTCAAACCTAGATTAGCAAGCAATCAAATGTGCATTGAGTACAAAAAAAAAATCACACATGGGGTAAACATTTCATGAAGAATGATAACACAGGTTGCATAGAATTGTTTCAGTTTCAAAATAAAATAAATGAACCTTACGTTTATAAAGTAGCGACTATGAATGTAGAGTCTGTGTTGATATAAAGGAGTATGAGGTAATCAGATTTATGGCAATCCAGAGTCTGGATGTGAAAACAGGAACAGTTTCAATTCCTTTACGATGCTCAGATGTGCACAATGAAATCACAATGACGAACAGTTTGTACATACTTGAGCATAAAACAACAATAAAAGGGAAACGCTATGATTTTTTTTTTCCTCAGGACTACATAACAAGCATCGAAAAATAAATAAATACATTCAAATCTAATGAATCAGGGAGGACAGCAGTTTTAAAACAATGATTGAGGGTAAAGCATTTCATTCCCTTTGAGTGAAATCTACCAGGGTGTAGAAACAATAAGCACACAGCCCTGTTGTTGGAGGGATCAGGAGTCCCTGCTATCTTACGCTACAGTTGTCATCTCTTTGAAATCCAGTAGTTGAGCCACAAATGAAAAGAGAACCGCTAATACACTACACTGTACATTGCAGACCAGCTGTCTTGAAAGTTTCTACTATACCACAAACTCCACCAGCATCACTTCTCTTATTTGATTCAGCCACTCACGAGGTCTTAAAATTGAGACTTTTGGGGGAAATTAACATCGACTATAAGCTACGGATGAATCAAGTTTTTATGGGATTTGATGTAAATACAGCACGACAGCAAAGATGCTTTTGTGATCAGATTTTGAACAATTTTAAGATACAAAACACATGCATGCAAAAAAAATGAAAAAAAAAAACATGAAAATGTAAAAAAAAATGCTTCACTGCTGCAAGGTAGCAAAACATACATCACAAGACGTCAAGATGATGTCATCTCTTAGGCACGCACAGCATCTATAATGATAAATCATTCATTTATCGTGTCTATGATGGCAGATTTATCCAGTGTACAAACTATGGGCAGTGTCTTTACGCAGCAAATCAAACAAAAAAAAAGCCAGATGTTGACACAGCAGTTTGAAAAATATAAACCTCTCTTGGACTACTCAGTAAACCCAATGCCGTTCAAGTTAGTAGGCATCTTCTATAGCACCTTTGGAAAGTAACACCTTTTTGGGATCAAGTGGCATCAAAAGCAAATCAAGAATGGCGTGCTGACGACATAACAAGTGCCTTGAAACAGCTGCTGACAAAGTCTGTATCCAAGCGAGTGTCTCGATCGCTCTCCGTCCGTGGAAGAGATGCAGTATTTCAAGTAGATTTCTGAAAAGAATCAAAGCTCTTAAAGTTCGTTTTGCTTTACACAATCTTCAATTTGTATCTAAATGTGAGGCACTTGCAAAAAAAAATTAAAAACCAACTAAAACTCTGAAGCATCAGTGAGTTTGTTAGACCTCAGAGCTGTCGCCGTTAACGACAGCCTGCGTCATCATGGGCTCTCTGCTGCTCGAGCTCTTCGGTACGTCTTTTTTCTCTAACTTGGACCGCACGAGTAACACCACGAGGATGATGAGAAGCACCACGAGAAGCAGACCCACAAAGATCCCGATGATAAGCACCAGTCTGTCGTCGCTGTCGTCCTTCTGGTTGAGCTCACGGGGGATGATCCCTTTGGTGAAGATCTCTCTCTCCGGGCTCGTCCTCCGCTGGCTGCTTCGGTCCAGAGAGATGTGGAGGATGTTTGTGCCGCGGTTGTTGCCGAAACCGATCTCCTCGACTATGTCTGGTACGTCATTGGTTGATCTCCTGGTGCGGTGTTGATGCTTTGGCAGCAGGTTCGTGTGTCGGCTCATGGCGTGGTACTCCAGACTCCTCTTCCCTATGCCGCGGTTAGCGTTGTCCCGGGAACGGACGGTGTAGATGGTGTGAATGAACCACTCTCTGCCTGCAGACACCTGCGGAGAAAGATTCATTATGAAAAACATAACCCAAAAGAAATCAGTGTTGCACATTTTCATTGCACTATTTGATTTAAATGCGTATATTTTTTCTTTCCCCATTTGTACAAAGTTTCTATATTTCTAATATTTTCTAAATTTCTATAGTTTACGCCCCCTCCAGCAGAACTTTCTGATTTTTTGGCCTTTTCCCAGGAAATATGAATGGTAACACAAAAACCTTTCTGTCACTTATGGTTAGTGGTTGGGTGAAGACATTTATTGAAAAAAAATAGTTCACTCTTTTTAAATCATAATGACAACAGAAACTTCACAGATGACCCTGTTCATTTTTTTATATACACACACAAATAGATCACAGGTGAGGATGGTTACCTTTAGTAGACATTCAAACACATTTTTCGTTCACTTTTGTGCATTTATCAGGCCAAAACCACCAGAGTTGTGTAAACTTCTTAACAGGGTCATTTTTGAAGTTTCTGTTATCATTATGATTTAAAAGAGGAAACTTTTTTTTCAATAAATGTCTTCACCCAACCTCTAACCATGAGTGATAGATAGGATTTTGTGTTATCATTCATGTTTTCTGAGAAAAAGCCAAAAAAAATCAGAAATTCTGCTGGGGGTGTAAACTTTTAGGCACAACTGTATCTGTTTTTTTTAATAAATTTGATATTTCATGTTTATTTATACCTGTTTTTGTACAAAGAGAGCACCGTGTAACCCGAAGTCAAATTCCTTGTATGCTTCTTGAAGATACTTGGCAAAAAAGCTGATTCTAATTCTGATTCTGATTAAAAAGCAGAGGCAGAAAAGTTCCCTGACTCTGAAAGAAACTCATTAGACCTCAAAACTTGTCACTGACTCCTTAACAAGACTCAGGCTCACTGACACGCTGACCAAAGAAAGATCTCTGGACTCAATAAATGGAGGAGAGTGTGACTCATCCTGTCATCGCAGATCAGAGGCTGAACAACGACCGGCCCACATGGTGACTGGATTGTTCGGGTCAGTGAGTCGTTTTTCACTCAGCTTATTAAGGAGAGACACCAAAAAAGAGCAGCTTTTAGGGTCACTTTCTGAGTCTCCAGTGCAGCGCGGAGTATTTTCATCTTGCTCTTCACAGTTCTCTCTTACACAGCGGGGTGTGACAAAGTAAGCCCAGTTCCCAGGAGAAGAACATAAATTCCAGCACAACCAGAGGAATGCATCACGAATCGGTGAAATATGAACCAGAAGTGTTCAAGAATGCATGGTTTCTCTGAGTAGGTTCTCATTATTTCAGGGTAAATAGTGATGGATCAATTTATATAATGATCTCTACATTTCAAAACTTGTCTTCACAGACTTAAGCACAAAATAATAGTCTGGTCACTGTGAAAGGTCAGACCACGACGTGCCATCTGCCACTGCCCACACAAGTGACATAAGACACGAGTATTTTGGTGTTTGTCTTGCGCTTTTGAAAATAAGGGATTTTGGCAAAGGTCTTAAGGAAACTTTTTTGATTAGCATGTTTTCACAAACTGAATAAGCAATAATGATTGGATACAAGGGCAAAATGATTTCCAAAAATAATCTAACTGATTTTTTTTCCCCCTGTCTGTGCTATTGCGATTTATTGTGCCATTGTTTTTAGGTTCCCCATTCAATGAGCAATTGCTTCATCAAAGTGGATGATATCTTCTTTATTATTCTCATTTTGAAAAACAAAAACACATACATGACGGAGAAAAGTAGGATGTTTGTTAAAAGAAAAAAAATCCACAAAAGAAACTCTGTCTGCGTACACAAGTTGGTACATCTCAAAAATCAGAATATCACAAATAATTTAAATTCTTTGGGCCACTCATTTCAGAAGTGAAACCCAGACATTATATCAACTCGTTACGCATAGAGTGAATTATTCAAAGCCTTTATTTCATGAAATGTTGATGACTATGGCTTACAGATAATGAAAAGCCAAAATTCAGTGTCTCAGAAAATTAGGTTACACAAGATCAATTGAAAGGGATAATTTAAACAGAAATGTAAGGGCTCTGAAAAGTTTTGTTACTTTCTGACCAGTTTCCAACTTTTCCTCCCGATTTCCACCCATTTTTTACACCTTAAACTTATTTTAATTGCTATTTCTTGCCATTTTTCCACTTTTCACCACTTAGATTGTTGCTCTTGCGAAGGTAGCTTTCTACAAACACGCAGGTTTGAGTAACACTGGTGTAGAGCATAAAACACCCAATGCAACAAAAAACTTAATCTGGTATTCTGACACATTAGAGGTCAAAGAAATATTGCACTGTTTGCAATTAGAATATTACAGTAGACCATATTGTGAATGTCTGGTTCAGCACATACTGACCTGAAAGAGAGCTGAGGAATCCAGTCTGAAACCATCAGATCCAGGTTGTCTCACTAGAGCTAGCGCACCGGCATCATCCACTGCCAGGAAAGCGTTGAATCCTACGTTACCGAATGAGCGAGCCTGAGTCTCTGGCTGAGCCTTGTCCTGGAGCAGAGGGACACAGGAAGAGATGTTGAGTTCTGAATACGCACAGAGCATGAGCAATATAGTGAGAGTCGACCTTTGTGCCTTACAATGATCTTGAATCTGTAGAGCAGCGACGGCGCATCAGCTAAGCAGCCAAACTCAAAGTTGCTGGGGTTGTATTTGGGGACGTATCCATCGGCTCCGGTACACAGAAAGACTTTTTCAATGTTACAAATAAAGGAGTCGCCCAAGTTCTGCACTGGATCCACCATCACTCTGCCGTAAATTGTATCCCCTGAGGACGACAGACAGTTGTGTCACTGCTTCAAAAAAATCTTCATCACTTAAGGGCTGTAGTGCCAAAAGAGATTTCATTCAGACATAGTATTATGATTTATATGATTTGTACCAGCTGTGCCAAATGTGAGAGAAGTCACAGAGGCAAAGGAATGAAACATTTTTCCTTATCCACAAACTTTTAAGAGCAGTTTTTGTTCAGTGACTGCATCTTACCCTGTGAGAACGCAGTGTCACTCTCCTGTCCAAAGCCCATGGAGCCATCTGAGAGCCAGAGCGTCCGCTTAGAGAGTAAAATCATCTGTGTGTTCAAACTGAATTCAGCAGCCACTGGATCGCTCACCTAGAAACACACCAAGGGCAGATGAAAAAAAAAAAGGTATGAATCACATTAATAGAGTCAGAGCAGAGCAAAGCTGACAATAATCAACTTGTTTTGCTGTCAGGGCTGTAAGTACTGTATTTACTGTGTACTTAATTGGATTTTTCTAAGGGTCAAAATACAACATTTCCATCATTGCTTGAAGGTCGGGCACAATCTAAATGTAACATATTGACGTTTTGCTGGGGGATAAACAGATATAAGCATTAGCAGCAGGATACAGGTACAAAATATAGAAAAAAAGGTATTGAAGTAAGATTTTTTTCCAGGTTGAGTGAAAAAGGGGTGCAGTTTTTTTTAAAAACATATCGAAGTGAGAGAACCAGGGGAATGTGTTCTCTTAGATCTTTGATGCCAAGAAGATAGAGAGTCAAAATCAAATAATTAGCTGAATGCCAGCCAATGGGAAGGACTCAGAACCAGAAACACTTTATTGATCCTCTAGGGGACACTGCTTTTTAGCTAGAGCTACCCCCATTCAAAAAGTGTTCAAATATAGGAAAAGTACGAACTATAGGCATAAGTGTCATATTAAAGTTGAAATATAAGCATAAGATAGTTAAAAAAGTTGAGTTAAAAAAAAGTTTAAAAAAAAGAAGATAAATTGTATTCAAATCAAAGTTTCATGAATCATGTGCTGAATAAGATCGATGATGATGTTGAGAACTTTAAGAGACCATGAGACTGCTCTCTTGTTTGTAACACTTCTGTGACACTGTGATGATCTAATTGGCTGCATTAAAATCAGTATAATTGTTAGATGTCTACTTTTGTTGTTCTGTATCTAGGTATTTATCACATGAGTATAAAAGTAATTGTGTCTTTTTATAAATATGTTCAAAGAAATAAAAACTTTCATGATACGAAAGGTTTTGCAGATTCTATCTCCCTAATAAATTAGCAACTTTTCCACTTTCTTTTCTTCTTATCTGAATATTTATAAAGGGGGAAATCACCTGCTGAAAGCGTATGTCCATGTCAAATGTAAGGGGCTCTCTGGGACTGCACACAGAAGGAATAGTGTACTCTAAGCTCGGAGGAGACGTACAGGGGACCAGCTTCACCGTGTATGTGCCAGAGTAATCTCGAACCTGAAAGGGAAAAGAAAAATTCACAGTCAGGTGAAATGAAAAAAAAACTCCCACATTTCTCATTAGATAAGAAAAAGTCTCCTCACAGCAAAATCAGAGACAAATGACCACTGCTGGATGGGCTGGTTGTAGGTCGGCTCACTCCTCACAAGACTGAGGTTAAAGGTCAAACCAGGGTGGTCCGGACACATGACCATAGAGGTGAGTGGTGAGGCTGAGGGGAAGTTAACAATTAGATATTTTTGGATGTTCAGTAACAAGTTTAAGATATCTCATGCAGTCAACATATAGTAATTTTATAAAGTACAGAAACTGTAATAATAGATATTGTTTAAAAAGATACTGTACCTGCATGTGAATTAACAAACAAGCCTCTAAATCGTGCTTCAGTGCGGAAGTTAACCACAAGTCGTCCCTGACCGTTTATTCGCATGCTTGTCGGGTACAGAGCTCCTGTAAAGTGAGACAGATACTTCAGATTTGGCTTCTTTGTTCATTCACAATAAGTTATTTGACCTCTTAAGACCTGGTGTCCACATATGTAGACATCACATACCTGCCTCTCAGACCCATGAAACTACATTTTTTGAAACTTTAATCTATTAGCCAAATTTAGAGACACTTCCTACATCATCTTTTGGTGATGTCACAACTTTACACCCATTTCAGTGGGAAAAAAGTGTAGTTATGATCAAAAACACTTATAACTAAAAAGCAGGTGGCTTCCTAAAAACACTAAAAACTTCCTGTACAAAGACCAAGTTTAGTTTTTATACTGTTTAGGTCTTACTGATCCTAATTAGCAAGGAGAAATAAAAATCACACACCATACAAATGCTCCAGTCTTAAGAGGTTAAAGAAACCTGCACATTTCAAATATCCCTGGAGTTAAACTGCACAGACTGTCTGAGTCTCACCTTGAAGTTCAGCCTCTGCTGGGCTGCCTATCCCATCTCTCCACAGGATGGCAGTGTCGTACACAAATGTGAGCCTCAGCTCTGACTGCAGGTCGAAGTGCTGCCAGCCTCCAGCTCCCACGGGGGAGTGAAAGACGTAGGACACATGAAGAGGGACACGTAAGGTCACAAAGGACTGGACCAGATTTAGAACCTGCAGAGGAACCAAAACAATGCTGTGTCAGATCGGCAAACGACTCCTTGTTAACTCAAAATTAGAGCAGCTTTCTAAAATTATGGCTTTACTGTGCTATGCATCCCTAGAGGACACAAATTACTGAATTGAGAGCAGATTTTGTAAAGCAGTCAGCCTGTAATATTAACTTCAAGTAGATAATTCATTGTGTTGTGTTCATGGTCTGTAGCTATAATGGGGTACATTAAAGCATTTGATTCAATAACTTTCTCTTAGTTGTTCTGTGTTAAATTTACATCAAGACATGAGGACATTGAAAACAAAACACACACTGCTCTGTATCTCCATTTGTCAGGTGTGATGAAAAGCTCTTAAATGCCATCTTTCAAAAGAGCAGTCCTTCACTGGTCAGAGGACTCTGAGTGGTGAAAGTGTTGAGCAGCAGCTTTCTCTGGTATCTGCTCTCTCCTCTGACCTGTGGGAGGTATCTGCCTGCACCGGCGCTGTGTTCGTGTGGAGACGTGTCTACGCCTCTGGGCGCTGGGAGCTCAGGCAAATGATTTGCAGAATGGCCTTCTGA